>NKCJ01000014.1:0-205562 GCA_003947015.1 Fusarium sp. AF-6
TTCGGTCTACGTAGTTTGTGTGTGTGATCATCTGTGGTGATATTCAGTCTCTGATGTAAATGACTTGATGTAATTGTTAATTCTTAGATGTATGTCGTCAGGAGACTTATTGTTAATGTATCTTAGGTGGGGAGGATAGTACATGTTAAAGTTTGATTTTTTAGTTTTAACTTTATTGTAAAGAGGGGTTTTTTGTTTTTTTTTTTTTTTTTTTTTGCTTTTGAGGGGAAACACTCGGTCAGGGATTTTACGCCAAAAAAGAAATTACAGAAAGATGATCGACGTACGCCGTGTCTTGGAACGCCTGCAGAGCTTGTCTCCTCCCTTTCATTCTGAGGCGTTGCGACGAAGGACGAGGCTTTTTGGGTGAGCGAGTCAAGTAAAACAGCATCTTTCTCTGCCATGGCTTGCCACAAGGAGGAGATGGCTCTAGATTGATTGCATCGCATCTCCCGTAATCCAAGACGTCAAGCCCACCATCATCTCCCTCGTTGATCTTGTTTGATTCGACAGGCACCAAACTTTGGGAGGTCATGGCCACGCGGTCGGACTCTTCCAGAAGGATATATATCTTTGACTTTTTTTCTCGTTCACTGGCTAGACGACGACATTCCGCCACTTCATTAGAGGTAGAGAGAGAGTCAGGGACGGAACCAACCGAGGAGAAAGCGCGTCAATTTGCGCCCTCAGCCGCCATCATTATCACATTTCGACGATTGAAGTTATTCAGATCAAAGAAAATGTGATTTGAATCGTTTCGCCGACCCGACGCTAAAGACGCACCTCGGATCGTCGGGTCCTCGGGCCCTTGTGCAATTCCTCGATATCCTTCTTACTAGTCTCATCACCGGACCGAGAGAGAGGGGCTCTAGACAAATCGCGGATCATCCAGAGCCTGTTTTTTTTAAAGTATCGCTAGCTTCAGAGGGCGTTGCCGTAATACAATTTGCTGGGACTTTTCTTGAGGCCCGGTGAAACGCCAGCCCTTTGGTGATACCGGGAGCTTGGGGTCGTGGGCCCCGGGACTTGGTGAGATCAGGGGTCAGGGCGGGGTAGGGTCTCGGCCTTTACTGGCTGAAGCTATCCATCATATTGACTGTTGGTTCTTGCTGAAGCTGTTCATGGAGGATGCATGTTTGAGGCATCTTGTTCTCTTCTCTTGCAATGTCTAGTATCTTCAAGAATCTATTGACGTCTCACGACTTGATGCCTCTGTAACATGATCTGTATAGCATGATGTCCCCTGTGCTTACAGCCACTGCCCAACTTCAATTGGCTGTCAGCTTAGGCAGATACCAACATGTCGCTGCCTAATAGCGCGACACCAGATATCAAGCCCCCGAGAAAATCAACGCCGTAGTTCGTGATGATCACCATCTCAACTCCTTTTTATCGTCAAAAAACCTCCATCACCACCAACAAACAACACACACCATGGGCTCCCTACCACCTCCCCATGTAGTTCCAGCTTCAGCCACACACACCCACACGGTCGTGTTTCTCCACGGCCGCGGTGACTCGGCAGCCAAGTTTAGTAGCTCCCTTAGATGGTCGACCGACTCGAGCAACCGAACTCTAGACCAGATCTTTCCCACTTTCCGATGGGTGTTCCCAATGACCTCCGACGAGATAGCAGCAGCAGCATTCCCCCAATGGTTCGACATCTGGAACGTACAAAACTTTGCCGAACGAGAAGAACTTCAGGCCGTCGGTCTGAGGGTGAGCGTCCAGCGCATTCGTGACATACTGGCCGACGAGGCTGCCCTCTTGGAAGGTCACTGGGACCGCATCGTGCTGGCCGGCATCAGTCAGGGTGCAGCGACAAGCGTCCATACCCTGCTGAATCTGGACATTCCCGGGCCGATCGATGGCGAGTCCCAAAAGCGACAACGACTCGGTGCCTTTTTAGGCTTTTCTTGCAGGATGCCTTTCCCAGGTCGTTCTCTGGCCGCCACCAGAAAGGTCCTCGACCTGGAGGGTTCGCCTAGCGATGCTAGCATACTGGAGAACACACCCGTGCTGCTGGAGCACTGCGTGAATGATCACGTCGTCTTGGTTGAGAATGGGAGGGTCTTGAGGGATACTCTTCGAGGATTCGGAGCTCAAGTTACGTGGAAGCAATATCCAGATGGTGAACATTGGTTCAATTCCCCAACTGGGATAGATGATGCTGTCGAGTTCCTGAAGCACGTCCTTGAGCTGCCTGAAGTTGCCTAGTCAGGGGACCCATAAGATGTGCAAGATGCGTGCCGCTGCGGAAGGCGAGTGGCGATATTGAGATAAGGGATGCATAGAAAATAGATTTCACGAGCCGACACGTGTCGGAAGCATGAGAAAGACGTAACTAATGTGGTCAATGCAGAGGAGATTGTGATATTGCCTGCTCTTTAATATGTGAGATTTTGACTGTTCTTTGCGTGCAAAGTCATAATGTATATACAATCAAGTAATACGCCCTGTCGAGTGATTCCCGCGCTCGATGATGCTATTTAATCCATTCTGCAGCACGGCTGCTAGATGTGCTACCGGAGCCCAAGCCATGTTACCCGTTAGACCCTTAAACGCAGTCGGTTCCACCATAGACAAAGGTGCCGTCCGAGTTCTCGCATCCGCAGGTACCGTCATTAGGGTCCTTGATGCAGGTGGTTCCAACGCCAGAGGACTCGCCGCTACCACTGTACATTGTGTCAGCTTAGCCCCTCACCTCCTAAAAGTGTGTAACCTACGTCCAGAAAAAGGTCCAGTAGTCATCGTCGGAAGTCATCTGATCACTAGTGGGAGAGGTACACTGATACGCCTCGCAAGTTCCATACGGGGCACCGTTGTTGTTATCGTACTGATGATCGACGCGGAAGATGGCAAACGTCTGCTGGCCCGAGACACGGGTGTTGTAAGCGCACTCAGCCGCCTGGATAGCGTTGGAGACCTTGGAGGCTATATTGACAGATCACATTTTTTATCACGTTAGTGTACGGAGGTTAGGCTGATGGATCTCGGAGCGGAAGCACCTACGGGAGCATCCCGGGTTCTGAGGGTACGCGCCCTTGGTGTTGCTAGTAGCCGGGTCCAGCGTCGCGCTAGCAAAGCCGGCGATGGCGAGGAGGGAAGTGATGGTGGCGAGGGGGAACATTTTTGGATCGAGTTTATCGCGACGACGCCGATCAATCAGGGAGACGTATTCTTGAAGGTGAAGTTGTTTGTTTTGGTGTTGATGATGTTGAGATGATAGATCAAAGGTCGTCTTTATAGTTGCACAGCACTGTTGACTCGCCCTATCCCTTTGTTTCAAGCAGATTAAACCAGTCTTTTCGAAACCTGTTCCAGTGGGTATCTCTATTCAATCCTTCTGTGGAGATGATGCCCCTTGGTCAATCCCCGTCTATAAATGGTAATCTTTCCGTGAAGGAAACAGGGATGAATAGATTGTTTAAGTGGGCCAACGTCGACGACAGACGAACACTCTACAGGGTCTGAACATGCACGGATCCTCCTGAGGTACGTAAGCAACTATGAAACACCAAGCTTGGACTGGTTGCGACTGGTGGATTTATTCAGATCTTGCCGACGGCCCGTGGAAACATGTCATGGCGATTCCGGAGGTTGTTTTATATCTTGTTGTTGTTTCTATTGAAGACTGCCAAGAGATAGACCGCAATATATAATCTACTATCTGACGCGTCGGATAGTATTCTCAAAGACGAATTCAACCCTCAGATTGACAAGTCTCAGCAGGGCACAGTCTTCGACACCAGGACTTAGGAGTGCTTTGGAACAGTGGTCCGGCACTTGGAGCTCCAATGGGTGCTTATCGATAGAGTTGGACCCATGTTTTGTCCCTCTCATGAGTGTTAGTATGCAGGAAGGTACAGGGTGCTGTCTAATCATAAAAATTCATGCCAACCATCCCCCAGATCGTGATGTCTATCGGGTCCCGGCCGCTCTTGAGTTGATGTGACTGTTCAAGGAGCACACGACAAAGCAGTCAGTGTTATTCTATACAACGGGGCGAGAAGAACCTGAAAGCAAGACGAAACAAGCAAACAAGCTTTTTGAGCTAGAAATAGAAATGGACGTTGATATGCTTGAGCTCAGTCTCCAAGTGAAGTGGCAATTCGTACTTATAACAAGGCCAAGGGTATCTAAAGCTGAAACTTGCGAGATAAACATTAATAATACCAATACCACAAGATGCCCAGTCAACTACTTGTCAATCTAATTTTCCTCACGGTTATCCTCGCGGCCGTTGACGTTAATGAAGGCGCCCACATCTGTGACACTAAACGCTTGTCTAAACTGGTCAATCGTGAAACCTGCACGTAAACTCGTCGGCGTAAAAGAAACGTATTTCTGCCGATAGTGGCACATAAACTGTCCCCAAAGCATTTTCTGGACTTGATCCATGTGCCTATCGTGATCCTCCCTTGTCGACGAAAAGACCAAGATGGCGTTGTTGAGGAACAAGCAGAAAGAATGGTCTACCCCCGGTGTAAAGTAGATTGCCTCTCTAATCTCCTCGGCAGTATGCAATGTATCGAATCGCCCAAAGAAATTGGCATTTTCCAACTTTTCAGAAGCACCTTTGACGTTTGTTGTCCATACCCCTGTATGCGGTAGCAAATCCAACCAAAAGATTTCAGAATGGGTTGCTTGGAAATCTTCAAATGTCGAAATCATAATGAAGGAGTAGTTTCTCCTTGATTAGCAAGAGAGTGATGGGGCTAGTGCTGGCTGGAATGCTAGATACCGCTTGATTGATCGATTTGAGTACTCACGCGCAGAGAGAGCCGTGCTGCTGAGCTTGCCAAGTGAGATTACTGGGCACCCCAAGGCGATGCTTGAAACATTCGACTAGGCGCGGAAGCGAGAGTGCTTTGACGTGAAAGCTTTATCTAGTCCCCGGGTCCTTGACTGGGGAGAAGGATGGCCGCTTGTGGCGAGGTCGGATGTGAGTAGGGACAAGGTCGCTTTCTGAGCGCGCCCGAGTCTGCGTGAGCCGGCGAAGAGGAGTAAAGACTTGATGGACTTTTCCGTATCACTGCAATGACTCTGTAAGTGTATGAGTGTGTGTGAGTTGTGCTCGAAGTTGAACATCTACTAGTCTGCGTTCTTTTCGTTGGGATCAAGTTCAGGAGGAATGAGAGAGGGAATCGAGAAACCAGAGCCGTGATATACTCGAGATTCCCAATCTAAGTTTTCAGTTGAATCAAAAGCTGAACTCCTGTGGTCTCAGGAGGCGGGTTCCAAAGGTTTCTCATCTCCTGTCCCGAAAACCTTGATCATCACCCTCCCTCGTCCCGAAGGGGCTATTCTGATGAAGCGTGCCAAGGCGTCTTGGAAATGAGTTCCTCTCAGATCTACACATACTATTAATCAATCAAGGATATATAAAATGCACCATGGTAAATTCACTGATGGCATCTTCCATTTGCGACTCTACCTACGCTGAATGCATTAGCGATCTCCTGGCTCGGCTGTCCTGTCTTCAACTATAACAAAGAACACATTTGAATGCATTGGCCTTCAGATCTAAGCATGTCAGTCCTAGAATAGCGCCTCGACAGGAATAACTTCATGAATTAGGAACAAGATTATAATTCAGGCTCCAATGGGTGTAAGATTTGGTCACGATGCATAAAACGCTTTGTCTTCAGACTTCCCGCTTCTCAAGATTCTCACAAAACATCAGAGTAGGTACATATGAAGTGTTAATGTCGGCGCAGTAGATATCAACATAGAAAATACAAAAATGATCGTCTCCTTCAGGCGCGTTTCTCAATCTCGGCCATCAACTTCTTTTCCCTTTCCTTGACATCTTCAGACACAGTATCCCCGAAATCCTCCATCTCAGCAATCCGTCTAACCACAACCTCTCCTTCCTTGAATGGGATCTTCTTGGCCCAGCTCAAAGCCTCCTCCACATCCTTGGTCTTCAAGATCCACCACCCACAAACGTGGGCCTCCTTTTCAACGTCAAAGGGTCCCTTGGTCACTTGCGCGGGGCCATCAGAGGAGTAGGTTAGGCGATAGCTGTCAACGTTTGTTGGGCGGAGACCATCGCCGCTGAGGAGGACCCCGGCGGCGTGGAGTTGCTCGTTGAAGGTGGTCATCTCCTCGAAAATCTCTGGGGTGGTTGCATCTGGGTTTTCGGCATCGGGCGAGACTTTGATAAGGAGCATGTAGCGAGGCATAGTGAAGAATGGTAGGGATTGAGTTGACGGGTTTGGTTACTTGTTGGAAAATAAACTTGTGGTAGTTAGAGATGATGCCAACTGTTTACCGGGCAAGACTGTTTTTTTTATCTTGTAACATCGTCCGCTATTGTGAATAAAAGCCAAGCTTTGAGGCGCTTTCGTATGGATCGGATTCGTGGTTCAAGGCAGCTCAAGCAAAGGGCGATCAGTGGCGTTGGTTGAACCAATAGCTGAAACTCAATGACCACTGCTGCCTGTCGCCAAGTTTCACAAGCACAAGAAGTCCACGAGAACCGGTGCATTGATTACCCGGGATCTGCATATCAAGTTGCAAAAACTGTATATCTGCACAATGCTACATGTTTCAAGGCCGTTTTCTGGGTAGTCCTGGATGTCAACGGGTTGCTAGGGAGGTATCCATTGGTAGATGAGTAGGGTTTCTAGGCAACCGTGGCAATTGACCAACCAAATCCAATTATCGAAGTTCAAGTGTCTTCGCTGAGCACTTGGCAGAAGACAACGATAGCAAAAAGTAAATCAATGCTCTCCGCAGCAAAAGAAAAGATTCATCTCCCCACCCAGAATCGAACTAGGGACCTTTCGGTGGCAATTTTCCAGTTACAGCCGAACGTGATAAACCAACTACACCATGCGGAGAAGATATTTGATGAAAGACGGCTTTCAGCATGTTGACTATGAAGGAAGCCACAACACGTTACGATGAATTGAGAAGTTGACGAGCCCTAGAGTATCTCCAGGTGGGACCTTTCAGGTACCCCAATTAATGATTCATGAGCCAACCGAAGCCTTGGAACTCCCGGGGCTGTAATTGTTACTCAATGCCCATAAACGGCAACATGCATCTGTTCGCTCGATGATATTCAACAAGGATAACATGCCCTCCACCTAAAGACAAGGTCCCAAGTTCACGAGCTACTCTCCTCAAATTCGGACCTGCCCCATTAGGAAAATCACGACTTGAAGACGGCACAATTTGCAATTATTTCACAGCATCAAAAGTGGTCATATCACTCTCTAACCTCGGGCAACGCTGCATATAATCCTGGGTTATCATTCGCATCATTCGGTCCCAAATGACGTGCTTAGCTGTAAAGCTGACTCTACCCGCTTTGTGGTCCGACCTTTTGCTCTCGTGTGGATTTGTCTATCCCGGCTTAGGAAACTGAGACGAGCATCTTTTGATTGCAAACTCCACGTTGCGTGAAACCTGTTCGCATTAGAGATTTGTTGGATCATTGTGACCTGGTGTTGGTTTTGTAGAGATATAAATATGGGGGCTTATCCTGGATGTGTGTTTGGCAGCAGTTTGCAGAGCCGCCTTTAATTCACACTCTGCCATGGCTGATACATCGGAGAAAAGCGACATCGAGTCGCCTTCGAAAGAAGCAGAAAAGACCCCTTCTATCGTCAATTCTACAAAGAGCCAGCCCATTAAGCCCGCTGCCCCTGTAAAAACCGAACAACATGTGCACAGGACCGGCGCAGACGCAGCTCTCGACCTTCTAAACGAGACAGGTGGTATCAGCGAACCATTCGATGCTCAGAAAAACAAACGACTCCAACGTCGCATCGACACTCATATCATGCCTCTAATTTGCATCGTCTACTTTCTGCAGTACATCGACAAGACGGCTATCTCGTACGCTAGTGTCACAGGCATCATCCAATCAACTGGACTAGTTGGAAATGAGTTTAACTGGGTTGCCTCCATCTTCTTCTTTGGTCAACTTGCTTTTGAATTCCCAACCATTCGACTCTTGCAGTTATTCCCGCTTGCCAAATATGTCTCTGTCAACGTCACTCTATGGGGCGCTACGCTTGCATGCATGGCTGCTTGTACCAACTACTCGGGTCTCTTGGCATGCCGCTTCTTTCTTGGCGTCTTGGAGGCTGCTATCGTCCCGGCGTGGGTCCTCTTCACGTCTCAATGGTACAATAAGGACGAGCAGGCGTTTCGTGTTGGTATTTGGTTTTCCGTCTGCGGCATGGCCCAGATGTTTGGTGGTTATTTTGCATATGGTGTGGCTACCCATGTTGGAAAGGATCCCGATGCGGCTCTCAAGGGCTGGCAAGTCATTTTCCTATTCCTCGGTCTTCTCACAGGCGTCGTGGGATTGTCTTTCTGGTTCATCATGCCAGACTCTCCAGCCGTCGCCGGGTTCTTGTCAAAGGAGGAAAAGGCTCTGCACCTGCAGAGAATCCGTGGCAATGAACAGGGAATCGGATCTCAGACGTTCAAATGGAGTCATGTCCGGGAAGCCTTGACGGATACCATGACATGGCTTTATGCTTTCTGGGTATTTGCCGCCAACATTCCCAACTCTATTGCAACGAGTTTTGGAAATATCTTGGTCAAGGGTATGGGATACACCAGCGAGGAGTCTCTTTTGCTGGTTACCCCTCTTGGTGCTTGGGAGATTGTCTTTTTGATCGGCTTGACATACGCAGCCATGAAGACGAGACAGCGCCTGTACTTTTGTATCCTTGGTCATATTCCTGCTATCATCGGTGCCATCCTCATGGCAACTACAGAAAAGGTTCCCGCCCTCATCGGATACTACACGAGTGGAGGAATTCCTATCGGTTGGACGACAATTCTCGGTCTTCAAAGCTCCAACGTTGCCGGTTCTACAAAAAAGATCACCGTGTCTTGCATCGGAACAATTGCCTACACGGTCGGTAACATCATCTCGCCGCACACCTTTCAGGCTCGAGATGGCCCGAGATATCTTCCGGCAAAGATTTCCATCTGCATTATCTACTTCCTATGCACTGTTGATCTGTTTGTCATGCGATGGGTCTTTCAGAGGAGAAATAGGCTGAGAGATGAGGCCAAGGCGGCACAGGGATCTGAGTACCAGGTTGAGGATAATCATGAATTTCTTGACTTGACGGACCTGGAGAATAAGGAATTCCGATATGAGCTGTAGTGGGAGAGAGCGGAGGACAAAGGCATCACTTGACAGCAGGAGGGTAGGGACAAAGGCAGTGAATACGACTATATTACCCCTTAAGACACGCGATGTCTTCGAGCTTTGTCATCGTCACAATCACCATCACAAATCACCTTGGTTAATTCTACCAAGATCTGAATCCGACGATGGACCGTAGCTGCGTTTGCCCGCCTCGATCAACGTGCACGTCCCAGGCCATGCACGTCGGTTCCAGCTATGGAACTTTCACATGGAGTAGTTCATATATCGATTTAATAATTTCCTAATTTCCTGTGAAATATGTCAATACCAGGCCCCAAGCCGTCCGTCCTCCCTGTGTATTCTCCGAGCCTTGGTTTAAAACCCATCGTTCAAAATAAGCTTACGTCCAGAGGCTGCTTATGTGGCTTTGCCGCAGCTGGTCATTGACTACCACAAAAGACTTAGTCCAGTGATCATTTCGTATCAAAGTGGAGGAGAAGGAGGCGTTCAAGAACCCGTCGTATACCCTCGGATCTGATTGGCTAGAATCCTCCGACGTCGACGCTGATCATCATGGAAGGCAAGCACTTGTTCCTCGTTCAAGACACAAGGTCCAAGATGCTGGAGCTTTTGTTACGAAGATACAGTCGATTAGTCCCCGGAAGATCCGAGACAGTAGTGTTTTCAAGTTGCCTGCGGACAATTCCCACCATGACACTGCGTATAAGAAGAGACGCTGGCGCCATTATGTTTACTCGATTACTCACTCATCTGCTCATTCAGTCCTTCTTCATCACCTGAAATTACACCTTTCACTCGAAATGATTCTAAGCAACTTTGGCCTGTTTGCACTTCTTGTGCCGCTTGCTGCTGCGAGCAAGACAAAGCCAAACATCATTCTCATCCTCGTGGACGATCAAGATGTGCATATGGAATCGCTGAAGCACATGCCATTGCTGAAGCAGCATATGGCAGACGAAGGAACTCTGTATCAACGCCACTACTGGTATGCCTCTGATCCAAACACCTGCCCCTTAAAAGCTAATCAAGTGTACCTGGACCAGCACTACTGCCGTTTGCTGTCCCGCTCGTGTCAGTATCCTCACTGGCAAGATGTCGCACAACACGAATGTCACGGATATTATCGCTCCATATGGTGAGTTTCTAGATTTCAATATTTGAGAGATACACCTCAGTTCTGACATGTCCAAGGCGGATACCCCAAGTTCGTTAGCCAAGGTCTCAACGACAACTATCTTCCCGTTTGGCTTCAAGAAGCAGGCTACACCACGTACTACACTGGCAAGCTTTTCAATGCGCATACCACAGACAATTATGACAAGCCCCATGCTGCCGGATGGACCTCTTCCAACTTCTTGCTCGACCCATTTACCTACAGCTATTGGAACGCTACATGGCAAGAGGATAAGAAGCAGCCCGTTAGCCGGGAGGGAAGCTACAACACCGACGACCTTGCGGCCAACACCCTCAACTATATTCGACAGGCGCATGCTGCTGGGAAACCCTTCTTCATCGGTAGTGCTCCTATCGCGCCTCACACCGAAGTCATCCCAAAGCCAGGCTCCTACAATGGCAATGTTTCACTCATCGACCCTGACTTCCAGCCTCAGGTAACACCGCCTAAGCCTGCACCTCGCCATGCCAACATGTTTGCCGACTTGAAGGTCCCAAGGACACCTAATTTCAACCCAAAGGAAGTGAGTTGTGACAAGCAGAGTGCAAATTCAGCACTAACATCAAGGTCTAGCCCAGCGGCGTGCATTGGGTGGCCAAACTTCCCCGCCTCAACCAGACCGACATTGACTACAACGACGAGTTTTTCAGGCTCCGTCTACAGTCTCTCCAGGCTGTTGATGAAATGATCGAAAGCATTGTCAAAGAACTCGAGTCCCTTGACATCTTGGATAACACTTACATCATCTATACGAGCGACAACGGATATCATATCGGACAACATCGTCTTCAGCCAGGCAAGGAGTGCGGCTTCGAGGAAGACATCAACGTCCCACTTCTTATTCGAGGACCGGACGTGCCCAAGGGTATGGTCAGCAATGCCATGACAAGCCACACTGACCTCGCCCCGTCCATTTTCAGGATGGCCGGCATCGCTCCACGATCTGACTTTGATGGCATGTCCATTCCTCTTACCAGAAATGAGATGATGAAAGGGGCACCCCGCCGTCCTGAGCACATGGGCATTGAGTTCTGGGGTCCCGCAATGGACGAGGGCATGAATGGTAAGTGGATTCCTACTATGTGAACTCTCTTGACATCTGGGGATGAGCTGACCGAGGCAACTGCAGGCACCATGATAACTATCAAAAACACGTACAAAGGACTTCGCTTTCATAGTGAAAAGTTCAACCTTTACTACTCAGTCCAGTGCACGAATGAGCATGAGTTGTATGACATGACAGTCAGGACCTGAGACTCTTCTAGATCTGTAATCCGATAACTAACACGGACAGGTCGATCCTTACCAGCTCAACAATCTTCTGCCCTCCGGCGCCAATTCGACCGGGATGCCCATTACCGACTATGCAAACTCAAAGGTTAGGGTCAATGGCCACTCCCTTCTCAGGGCTGTCAGCCGCCTCGACGCGCTCATGATGGTGATGAAGAGTTGCCGTGGAGAGACTTGCCTCAAACCATGGAATGTCCTGCATCCCAAGGGAGATGTCAACACTCTCGAGGATGCCTTGCAGGGGAAGTATGATGACTTCTATATGCGCTCTGCTGAGGAGAACTCTGTCAGCTTTTCCATGTGCGAGCCAGGATATCTTGTTGGCTCTGAGGGGCTCCAGGACCCTTTGATCTATGAGGATTATTAATATGGGGAGTTATCAGAACACGCTTGGACGTATCCTAGAGTATGATTTTCTATCTTTCTTTTCACTGTTTCAAGTTGCCTTTCGGGGTGTGTTTTCGCCTTGTCTCGAGGTATAGCTTAGAGTTAGTAAACGTTAATAAAGGAAACATACCTAAATAATGCTCTTTCTTTTTCTACTTTGGGTCGCTATCTCCTCAGTCGTCAGTATGCTCCATGGGTTGCTAGTTGATCCTGCCCTTGACTAGGAACCGGAACCGGTCTACTTTGAGGTCTGGATGTGTTTTTGCAGGAGGCCAAGCGCTCACGTTGTCCCAAACTTTCTACACTTTCATTCAAGGCTACTCAGAGCTCAAAAGCTGATATAGATATTGTTTAACGTTAACAGAACTCCGACCGGAGCTTGTAATGTCTGCCCTGGCACTCACGTGAACATCGTCTAGAGATCGAGGTTAAAATCCAGATAAACTCTCAAGATGTGACGTAAATTTGCACTATCTCGGAGGCATTAAAAGGTGAACATGGTTGCCGTGTCGTACATTTACACTGCCATTAATCCAGAAATCAATGGTTACTGTTCGGCTCAACATACACCGCCCGTCTTCAATCACGGATGACCTCTGTCAGTCGAACAAGAAGGGCACCTTTCTCCCAAAGCAAGAAGGTCTTCTGTTCATCCCAGACTTTGCTCTCCTGCAGTAACTCAAGATCAAACTTCCAAAGTAGCCGAGCAAGAATAAGTCGCATTTCAGCGTATGCGAGGCTGGGGCTTCAGTTCAGTACCTATCCAGGGCCCATTGTTGTGATGATGGGAACAACTTACTTCTTTCCAATACAATTCCTGGGGCCTGCAGAAAACGGTTGAAGCACATCTTTGGAGTCATTGTTATACTGAACATCACCAAGCCAGCGTTCTGGAACAAAGTTGTCGGCGTCACGAAAGTTGGATTCGCTATGGAATGCTGCCCAGTGAGGCACAGATACCCGTGTCTAAGGTTTGAGAATTAGCAAAGGTATGGCGATATCATTTATAACGACTTGCCTTCTCGGGTATCCAAAATCGGTCCATAATCTCACCTCCTGACGGAACAAGCCTCGGTAGACCAGTTGGCACTGGAGGGTCTGTGGGGAATTAGCAACAACCATGCTTATCGAGACGGGGATCTTACAGATTCGGAGTCCTTCGTTCAGGACAGCCAGAAGGTAACCAAGTTGATTGACACGCTCCAGTGTAATATCATCTTCAGCATCAAAACTAGACCGGATCTCAGACACCAGTTTGTCAAGTTTCGCCTTGTTCGTGAGAAGCTGGAACGTGACGCCGCTGAGCAGGGTGGCAGTTGTTTCGCTCCCAGCAAGAATCAACATGTGTGAATTAATGGCAATCTCGCCATCCGACATTCCCTTCTCGTCGTTGTGACGGAGGATGTAAGAGATGAAATCTGCCCTGTCGGTGGTGCTTGCCACCCTTTTCATGGCGGTTTCACGGCTCAGCTCAAGGTGTTGCTTGGAGGCCTCGATCAAGTGTTTTGGTGTAAGGTAAGGGATGAGAGATCCCATGTTGAGGTATTGGGCAATTTGTCGATAGGGAATCGCTTTGACATGTTGAAAGACGAGACGGACCCAAGGGTGATAGCCTCCGCTATCGAGACATCCAAAGGGCTCACCGAAGGAGAGATCTCCAATCAGATCAAAAGTTGCAAAATTGTACCAGGAAACAATATCAATAACCGCTCCATCATGTGCTTTCTTGCTGAGCTGGTTGATGAATTTGTCAGTGTATAGCGTCAGAATGCCCTCCTGGCTTCGAAGCGCCTTCTCAGAAAAGGCGTGTGACAAGAGTCGTCGGAAACGCTTGTGGTCCTCATGATTGGCGTTGACGATGGTGGGATCTTTGTGGCCTCGTCGATAAAAAGGGGGGTCTTTGACAAACGTCTCGTCTAGGCTAGACTTGTGCCCATAAATCTGCTTCAGGGCACTGGCAGTGATGAAAGAGACATCTGTAGGCGCAAATCTAACGACAGGTCCATAACGATCGTGCATCTCCTTCAGAGTCTGATGCCAGTCGCCACGGAACAGATGGACATAGTAGGGCAACGGAGAAGCGCCGTAGAGTTTCGGGCCTGGGACCTTGGCAAGGGGGTGGAAGAATGCATAGTAGGTGCAGCGCAAGAACAAGTAAAATACAGCCTGATAGTATTGCTGTTAGCAAGAACATCTATAGTTCGAAAGACGTCCTTACAGTGAGTGAAAGGGTCACAGCAACGGCCGCGAAACTGGCCAGATATGAGGAAAGCACAGACAGAACGGACATTGCAGCGGGTCCAAGTAATGATGCAAATAGAGGAGAAGTAGCGATCAGAAACGACGCTCCCTACTTATATCTAGGTAAGCGGCACTTGCAGATGCATGGTCAAATATCTCCCAAAAGAAACCCCTGATGCTACTCCATGGGGCATACCATACTCCGCGGACTGACCGGCCGTTTTAAACCCGGGAGGCCGGTTCTCAGGCCACAATTAGACGTGATCTGCGCTTTACTTGACATTTCGGTGATTTACTACGTGCCACGTCGTTTCGGGTATCTATGTGGACCACGGGCATTTAAAATCCGATGCCGACTACTGGTCCAATGCTCAAATAAGACCAGAGTCCGTCTCTCCGGGGCAAAAGTTCCCACATAGAAAAGGGAAACATGAGGCGCTCTGGACCTCGGGCTACGGAAACGGAAACGGAAACATGAGGCGCTGTCAAGGATATGTAGATCTTTCCCAAGGGGGGTGCCATATCCATGAAATTATTTCTATCAGCTATAGCCTTATCTCTCTGTTGAAACGATTTTGGGGCCTTCTTATAAGATGAACAGGATGAGAGATACCGGCGTCCAACATGGAGCATCCTATTGTGTGAAGATGACATCAACGCATTCAACAGAATTGTCTCAACAACCTCCAACTCAAGACTTTCCTCCATCCTTGACTTTGACAAAGCCACCAATAACATAATTACCAGCACCTCTATCCATTGTGAGCACAGGTGGGAGAAAATGATTGCTGAAAGAGCCACCAGCACCAGTTCGAACCTTCCAAACCTCTTTCCCCGTCTCAAAATCAAGAGCGCTCACGTAATATACATAACTCCCTTCCTGTGCCAGTTTGTAGTCCTGAGTAGGCATATAGAGTAGACCAGTCTTGGTGGACAAGATGGGTGTGATGGTGGTTCGGATACTCTTGTTGTACCAACGAGTAGTGCATTTTCCCGTCTTGTCATTGAAATCAATCCGAGTAAGTCCAGGACCCATGGCACTGAGGTCGTTGAAGGGACCGTTGAGGATCTCAGGGTCAGATTCCGTCCCATCACCAAAGGGAGGGTCTTGCAGCTGTGCGATAGGGGGGCCGTTGTAGAAGTTGCTAAAGATCATGCTGTAGGTTGACTTGCCGTCCCAATGGTTGACAGCCACATTCTCGTTGCTGCTAGAGCCTTTATCAAATAGCGGGATGGTGCAGAGTGGTTTGGTGTCGTTGTTGAGAGTAGAGCCTTGGGGATAGACGATGATGTTGACTTGGTCGTTGGCATTGTCGGTGAAGGCCACATATTTGTGTCCAAGGAGTGAAGGTGTCGAGCCGGAGCCTCGAGATACACCGCCTTTTTTGATACCGTCTTTAGCCTTGTATGGCAACTCTGCAATGACCTTGACTCCCTCATTACTCGCCTGCATGTAGAAAAAGGAACCGGATGCATCGGCATGGTCAGCGGACCCAGCTGGTCCAGTAACCAGATAAACGTCGGTTCCACTGATAGCGAATGAGTTCTCAATAATCTTGTCCGGCAGCTTCAAGGTGTGCACCTTGCCACCTGGTTCCGCGTATCCGAGTGTTGCCGTGTCGCCAGCAGGAAAGCCAGCACCGGTAAACCCTCCTGTAGTGAACCATAGGTTTCCAGCCGAGTCATAGGAGGTGCTAAGAATGAGCTCGTTTGCTGAAGTCACGTTGGACAAGTCGATATCACGCCTGGTCACAAACTTCGTCTTGGCTCCATCACCGACAATCTCCAGGTCGAGGATGTGACGGCTGGCCGTCGCGGTGGTGACATGTCCATCAAGCAGCTGCATGTAGATCATCAACGTCTGGGATAGGTCTGATAGCTGGTCGGGCTCCGGATAGGTGGCCTCGATCTCGAAGGTATCCGGGTTAAGGGAGACGATGCAGGTGGTATTTTCTCGGCACTGGTTGGCGGCCAAGACTCGATCCTCCCCGTCCCAGAACATGTTGAAAGGAGGTGCCATTTTGATCGCCTCGACCTTGGGATTGATTCCTAGCGGGCCTTCACAATCTTCAGAGCGCGTGTTGCCAGAGTCTCGATGAACGCTTTGGGAACTGGGTTCATATCGTGTCTTTTGTCTCATGGGGTGTCGCACAGCAGGGCGGCCAACGTAAGATTGGCCTCGGAGTGGTTGAGTAGACTTGATCGTTTCTGCCTGTTGAGAGTTTAGGATAGCAGTGACTGAAAGTTGACGGGGCGACCCACCGTTGCTGCACTCAAAGCTGAGAGCAGCAACATGCTCTTGAGGAAGGGAGCCATTTCGCAAATCAGGTTAAGGGTAGTTAAGACTAATGATCGCAGGATAAGCAAGCTATGAGGATCTTTTCTTGCCAGAGGTCCTGAACCTACATATATTCGACTCATCTCACCCTCGGGCAGTTTCAATGTCCCGATTTCCGTCACCTAATTTACCTAGCTCCCATTGTCTTGCTTTGATGAACTTCTAAATTTCTTCTCCCCTGACGGCTTGGCCAATCGTGATAGGTTTAAGCATAGCCACAACCATCCAGATACAATACGAAGCAAACTTTCCAAATGCCGATCATGGCTTCATCCTAGCAACATAACAACCCATGTTATGCCTAGTCAACAAGGGCCTCGTTTCATGGACCAATCAGGCTTGGGTCTGTACGAACAAAAGATAAAAATCTCAGCAGAACAATCAAGAGACTTCCTACGGAATCTTGCTGCGATCCGTAAGCCTGTGTAGCCACTCTTTCGCGGCAGATATTAGAAGGGGGCAACCGGAGGTGTACTGAAGTGTATTCCTTTCCAGCCACAGAACTTTTGAGATGATGCACTTCCTATTAGACCCAATGTGTACCAGCTAAAGTTTACAATCTATCTCGGTCTTTCCCAGTAAAAGAAACCCCCACGCTGACCTCAAAAGGAAGGAGAACAGAGAAGAAAAGGAGTTAGGCCATTCCCACTCAAGCCCCCGAGTGAACATAAGCCGCCCATTTCGTCCAAGTTGGATAATGTTGTCGAACCTTGATCACAGCCTCCCTTAAAGCCAAAGCCACCATTTCATCGTCAACAGAATCAGGTGCAACGCCAATGAGATTCTCGTAAAAAGCATGAGCAATTTCGACACCGACCTCGTCTTCCACCGGCCACAAGGATCCAATAACGTGAGAGAATCCAGCAATCTGCAGGGCCCCAGACATGTGTAGGCCTTCATCCCCGAGACGAAAAGTCCCCATCGAAGCTGTGGTGCAGGCGGAGAGGAACGCTATCCAGGGCTTTTGGAGATTGTTTAGGGCGAGGAACTGTGGAACAGTGAGTTTGTCAACCTCCTTGGTGCTGCCATCTTTGTTGGACTTCTCGAGGACAAGATGGCTCTGTGACGGGTCACCCCTATCTGCCACACCATGGCAAGCAAAGTGGACAATATCACTGGTAGCCACGGCCTGTAAAGCAAGACTCGCTGTTGGTTGTGGCAGATGCTCGCATTTCCAAGTCCCATTGGTGAGATTTGTAATGACTTCCTTCTCCTTCCGTACTGCTGGCAGGGAGGCGTGGTTTCCGGGTGTTGTTTCCATTGTAATAATAGTTAAATCCAGTTTCTCCTGGTCTGTTCTGCTCCTCAGCGTCTGAGACCAATTGGAACGTTGTCTGGCATGCAACAGAGCCTTGATCGATGGCGTGTACGATGACACTGACAGAGACAACGCGTCCTGGTCAGGATCAGTCTCCGATGTAGCCGCGTGAAAAGGGAATCCTGCAGCGCCGCCAGATCCAATCCACCAAATCCGAGGCGGTTTGCCATCGCTGGGCATGGCACCCGCGCGTCTCAGCTCGTCAAAGACGGGTCGTACACAGTTGTCCCATAGCCAGCCTGCAAAGCCTGCCGAGGGCTGTCTCGCCTGTTTGGGAACCTTCTTCGAGACGATCTGAATTGCTCGTTTCACAGGAAAGTCCACAATGGAAAATCCTGAAATCAGCTGCACGCCAAATTCCACAATCTTCTCCGTCTGGAGCCCCGAAAGCGGCACAACCAGCGTGCGGGAGTCGACGAGAATGATGGCATCACTTCTCAAGTAACTGATATTCACCAAGACGACGATGCCCTCTTTAGTGCATGACTTGAGACGATCAAGAGGAGGCTCACGAAGAAAGTCATGATGGCCATCAAGATTTCTAATCTTTTCCAGGCAGTTGGCAAGGTCTGCTTCAGCAGCTCTTCTTTCTCGTAGTCTGACCTCTCCAAGACGAGCGCTTTGAAGGTCGGATGGAATGCGCAACTTCGCCTTGAGGTCCAAAAACTCCTTCGCAAGGTCCTTGTCTGTTTCTTGTAGTTCAGATACTTCATCAGAGTTGTCCATGGCGAATCCCAATATCATGGCCCTGCCTGCTTCGAGCTGTGCAAGGGCTTCATCGGGTTCCCCCAGCTGTAGCAACAAGGAGCAAACTTCGGATGCAAGACCTGAGGTTTGTGAAACAACCTGTTGCTGATCTTGCAAAGACTGGTATCTGCCGCAGACCCGAGGCAGCAGCTCCATGGCGGCCAAGCTGATTGGTTTTGCCTCTTCCCACCTGTTCTGGTTTGTGAGGATTCTGACCGCCCTTTGAGCAGATTTTATTCTCATCAGAGGTGAGCCATTTGGTGAGTTTACCGATTCTGTATAGAGACTAAGAGGTTCAGTAAAGGTTGAACCGTCGGCGTCTGGATCATTGTCGATTAGCTGTTCCGCAAGCAGGCCACCGAGCCATCCGAGGAGTCTTGCTCTATCTGAAGAATCATGTGGTGTCGCATCAAGACATTTCCTTGATAGCTCAATCGCTTTCTCCAAATCTGCCTTTTCTCCACGGTTTGATTCCTCCCACTTGGTTTGATAGGCCATTGAAAGGTTTTGTAGAATGTGGTGCATGTGTGAATCATCTTGCCCAGCCAGCTGTATCGACTTCGTTCCATGATCGATCGCACTCTGGATAGTTTCTTCTTGGCTAGATTTCACATGTTTGTGTTTTTTAGCAAGTGCCTCACAGAGCAAAGAGTGAGTGAATCCAATGTCCACATGGCCGACGGGGTATCTCAGCAGGGCTCGGTTGAGGACTTCCACAGCTTCATCCAGGTACTCGACTCCCAAGTGGCGGTGGTATGCACTAATCAAGATACTTCCAAGGTTTTGTAGGTTATCGGCCGACTTCGCAATGTGTGGATTGATCTGGTTAGCTGCAGCCCGGTACTTGGCGACTGCGATGTCTAGGGCTTCGGTCTCCCCGGTCAGGTCGAACCTGGACGCCAACGCATCTGCTAGGTTGCTGAGTGCTAGGCCACGTACTTGCCCATTCTCCGAGGAGAGCTCGATAGCCTGTTGGAATAAGCTAGTGGCGCTCTCCAGACTGGATCTGTCGGCCAGGTGGTGGAAATGAGCTATGTAGGCCACTCCAAGTTGGTTTGCCCATCGAGCCTTGTCGGGGTGGCCGTCTCCACAGAGCTCTATCGCTCTCCTTCCGTTTTCGAGGGCTTCTTGTACATCTAGGGGTCTTCTCGAGTGCAGATAACGACGATAGTGCGCATATGAGAGGCTCCCGTATACAAAAGCGACATCTGTAATGGGGCAGTCTCGCCGTTGAGCCAATTCCCTCGCCTCCAGTCCCATCATCACCGCACGATTCAGATGCGTGTCCGCATCACCAATCTGAAGGTCAGACAACTCTGACAGAGACTCTGCAAGGTTTGAAAGGGCAAATATCCGAAGGTCGGCCCCAGCACCGGCAAGGTTTCGAACAGCCTCAGCCCGTTCAATGGCCGCCTGCAGATCCTGGTGCGTTGCCGAAATCTTGAATCTATCCATCAAGAGATTCGAATAGACCTGTAGAAACATCGGGTTCTCATCAACCGCGTGCAGGAATGGGGCAAGGGTTTGGATGGTCCTTCTAAGCTCGAAAGGGTCCTGAGTCACCTCGAAGTGACAGCGATGAGCACGTCCATACACCACGAGGTAATCGGGAAAAAGCTCATTTCCCTCATCTAGAAGCGGACTAGCACGTTCCAAAAGAGAAATCGACATTTCAAGATCCAGCATGTTTTGACTGCGCGTCTGGTAGCGTTCTAGGAGAGTATCCGCTGCCAACAACAGCCTCCATGCCAGTTCGGGGTCCAGCAGCGGAGATTCATCCACTGCTTGAAGCCTTAGATCAATCTCTTGATCATTAAGCATGTTCCCGAGTTCATCGTTGCGGCTGAGTCTTCTTCTTGCTGTATGTGTGGCGAGGCGATCGAGATGGAGAGCTCTGGCAGCGCCTGGAGACGAGGTCGAGGCATCGGACGACATAGGCCCCAGCGCACTAATGTACGTCTCCAGCCAGAGGGAAAACTCCTCGTCACTGAGAAGAGATATATCCATTGTGAATCGTGTTAAATTGACTGAACGAGGGGTGGTTTGGTGGACTCAGTGGGTGATGCTGTCTAGATCTTGAGACAAGAATGCTGGGCGAAATCAGGCTGAGAACCCAACTGGGCATGCACCTCAAGTCCCATGCATACCCAAATCACGTGTGGTACCCCTCAATCTTACATATAATTCTCAGCGGACCTTTATTTATCACATCATCCATAATATTCATGCGCAGGCCAGCCCAGACAGAAGCAACATGTCCAATCCGAAGCATTTTGCACTCCTGATCGGCGTGGACTTTTACATCAAGAAGCCTTTGAACAGCTGTGTTAGAGATGTTGATTTACTGGAGGGGTACCTGAAGACTCTTCAGCGGGACAAGAAGCTCAACATGTTGGAGATTACCAGAATGACGGCGAGCAACCCGATACATCAGACCCCCAACCCACGCGAACCACCAGAGGGCGATGAAACTCTACCAACCATACAGAACATTAGAAATTATCTTGCCCGAGTCACATTGGAATCTACCAAAGACGACCATGTCTTCATCCACTTCTCTGGGCATGGCATGGTTTTGCCCCAAGGTGCACTGGCACTTATTCTTTTCGGATGCGAAGACCACAATGGACGGCTACGGGAATGCCTCACTGGTGACGAACTAGCAGGCTCTCTCAACAAGATGGTCACTAAGGGTGTCAAAGTCCTCTTGGCACTCGACTGTTGCTTCTCTGGCAAGATATCTCGTCGAAGTCTGCCAGATCCAGAGCGATACCTTCCTTTCATCGGCTTTTCCGATGCTGGGAGTGTCGAAGAACCCCCGTCACATGTTCTTCTGGATGCCATAAATAATGATTCAACTGTCCGCGGCGTGTCGGTGCGTGAAAACTGGCTTATGGACCCCAAGGGCTATACAATGATTACGGCATGCGGACCAACACAAGAGACGCACGCCCTTAACTTCGGTGGGGGAAAACTCCATGGAGCCCTCACTTACACGCTCTTCAAATCTCTGGAAAGATTGAAGTCGCTGAATATGAGTCACATGGCCATCTTCCAGTTCATCTGCGCCAGGTTCAAAGCTATGATGTCCAACCAGATCCCTCAACTAAAGGGGAGTGGCGACTTTTCATTTTTCGGACATTTGCAGGGCTCAGACGACTCCTTCTTCCCCTTGGTCGTCTTCAAAAGCGGAAAGATCATGATCCAGGCAGGGGAGATTATGGGGGTTCATGAGGGCGACAAGCTAGTTTTGACTCCTCTGAATATCTTCACCCATGAAGTCTGGGACAGCAAACATGTGCTTGCAACTGCCCAGGATGTAGGTGGAGTGACGGCCACTGTCAAACTCATTAAACCCGAGCCTACGGAGACTTCCGACGAGATCAAGGTCGATGCTGGGTGGGTGGCCAGACCACTCAAACTATGCCAGCAAGTTTTGACTACGACTGGTGGGGTAGCGGATCGATCGATTCAGGAGAGGTACCTGCAAGAGAACTCACTGTTCCTACCCAACTTCACAGAAGCCACGGCACCTTTCAAAGCCAAAATCAACTACCAGGGTGGATTCGACATTGAAGACGCACAGGGGCAACGGGTAGACTTTGATGGAGTCTCGCTGTTACCAGCTCATTCCTCAACCACCCGCCCTCAGATCCTTCGCGTTCTAGCATACCTTTCAAGATACCACGAGATTGTGAATATGAGACCCTTTCCAGAAGATGAGACACTTCGAGCCGCCATCGACGTCAAGATATGCAACGACTTAGGGGTTCCGTTTCCAAACACTGGGATCATTAACGTGGAAAACGAAGAAAAGATCTGTCTGTCTATTGTCAACAATGGTGAGGGGCCGGTGTTTGTGCATATACTTTACCTTTCAGGAGACTGGGAGATTGAGAACCTCCTTGCAGACGAGAATACGCAACTCCTCCCCAACAACCCTGCCCCGAATGAGAAAGATCTCCCTAAAAGGCAAATCGAGTTGGTAGTGAGGATGATAGTGCCAGAGCAGAATATCCTCCGCGGGATTCACAGCTGTGACGATATCTTCAAGGTGTTCATCACCACTAGGCCTGCGCCTTTTGCGCGCCTATCTGCTGTGAGACCTTTACTACGAGGGTCGCCAGCTGAAGTGGAAAACGAGTTGCGAGACTCCTGGACAGCCTGGACGTTCCACATTCACACAGAGCTGAAGCAGACGCTACCCGGTTGACTCTGGAAGCCAATCATGCACTGAAACCGGTATCCAGCTTCATCCTTTGTTCCCAGTGGCTCACCTGCACGGATAAGGGCGATGTTCATCTTGCCTTGGCTCTTCTGACAATCAAGTCTTGGATCTCCATTTGTTCTTCTCAGCTTATCTTGACGTTTTCTTTTATTAGCTGCTACTTTGCTTATCATGACAAGTAACGACAAGAATAAAGTCTCACCAACTTGCTTCTCAAAGTCCATCTTCCGTTTTCTGATGACATATCCTCCGAGCATAATATAAAAGAACACAATCTTAAACTCATACGTCCACGTCAAGTTCCAAGACAACAGAACGCCGTATCAAGACGCCAAGGACGCGGGGCTTGATAGCTACGCCACTCTCTGCCACGCGGGGTGGAAAGTAATCGGAAGCCTTGGGCTGCCGGCTGCCGGGCCGGGTGAAATATCAGGCAGCCTACAATGCGCAAATTGGGCACCAAAACCAGGCTGGCTGACAATAATCCTGATCCTACCTTATCCGCACCCTCGACAGTAAATTAAAACTGATACGAAAAACCCAAGACATCAATCATCCGATCAGTCGTTATATCTCAGTTCACTCCGGCCTTGAGTGTTGCAGAACCTCACTCCAACTCGTGGTTCATCGCTGGCAAGTCGACATGGCATCTGACCAAAACGGGTATGTATAAGGTGCCCAAGCCGACTACCTCGCAATAGTCAATCTTGACAAGCGAATCATAGAGTCAGGAGCAGAGAAGTTAGCCCAGAATTCACCATCGACTATGATGAATCAAGACCATATGTCCAGGAGTACCCGAAAGTGAGTTCTGAGGCGTGTAGACTCAGGCCATGATTGCAAGCTAACTCAAGCAATAGACTCCCAAGTTCAATAGTGGGGACAAGGTTTGGTATCAGCAGACCAAGGCCCTCCCCCGCGAAGGCCCGTTCGTTGTAGCCTCAGTCTCTTCTGAGTGTAAGTATATTCTTTGCTCGGCTGGGGATAAACCAGAGACTGCTAAAGGCGGGGTGGAGATTGACGAGGAGCACCTAGCATTTGCTTAGGCATGGTGAATTTTCCAATAGAGCAACCTAGATGCTTCTCTTTTCCAGTTCAAGCGCCTCCATTAAAAACTTAGGTGATATTTTCAGCCAGTTATTTTTCTTCTTTATTGCCTCTGAATCTACCTCCTTGCCTCACAGTACGTACTTCCTAGCCCATAACACAAATCAAATCTGCAAGCAGTGCTCAATGTAACAACGCAAGTATACAACACAATCCAGTACCATGTGAATCCATCGCTCAATCCATATCCTTGGATACTTTTTCCACCCACTCAAAGGCAGGATCGTATCCGACATGTATATACCGGTGAAAAGTCCCCGTGATATCACGATATAAAACCTCCTGCTTCTCATCTTCGCTTTTCATCTTTTCCTCCTTCTTCACACCCTTCTCTAGCTTTCCAAACTTAGACGCGATGATCCATGCTTTGTAGTTCACAGAGACTCGCTTGAGCTTGAAGTGCTCTTCCCAGACAAACTTAGTGTTGTTCTTGGTGCTGGCTCGAGACATGAAACCTTGGAGAACGCCTCTCAAAATGTTAGAGCCGGGTATTTCTTCTCGGTTCTGGCCTAGGCGCCCCCAGCGATCATGCGGCCAGCAAGTAACACTGGTTAGATTGGGGCTTCCAGCAAGTGCTTCACCGATTTTATCCTATCGACAACTGTTAGAATAGTAACTAAAGGTAATGTAAGCAAGGGTCCTTACAATTTCACTCTCTTCCGGCGCAAACTGGAATTCCTCCAGGTTGGGTAGGTTGTTGATAATGGTGGTCACAGTTTCGGCCGACAGATATGGGATCTTGCATCCAGAGATGATTCCCGTGTATGATATCCTCAAAACCTTGAGGTTCTCATGCTTGAGGATAGCTTGCAGCAGCGTATCCGCCAATCCAGGATTGACCGTGTGTGAGTCAGGGTATTGGTTGTAATCCACAAGTTCCAGGGACGTGAGGCTATCGAATGAGGAGATGAAGGCGCATTGGGCATCAAAGGCCATCTGCTTCTGCTCGGGCGTCTCCACGTGTCGGTTGTGTGACATGTTGATACTCAGGGTCCGCAGACTTATGCGCTTGTCCGGAGCTGAGGAAGTCAAACCTGCGAGATACTGGAAGAGGCGGTGTTTACCTCCGGGTAGACGGCCAAGTTTGAGCTCTTGCAGACCAGCAAAGTCGATGGCTCTTTGCATCGACTTTAGGAATTTGTCTTCTTCAAATCTGGTGCCAGAAAGAGTGAATGACTTGAGGGCGGCGAGGTTTTGTGGTTGATTCGATTTGGATGCGGAAACCATCTCCTCCCAGTCTTCCAGAAAGCAGGTGGCGTATGCACTTGTATGCATGGATAGACCGCGAAGTGTCGACCTGGAGTTTAGTAGCATTGACCGAATGACGTTATCCTTGCCCGTGCCACTGCCCCAGCTGTAATCCTCAACACTTAGATGCTGCAGGTTCTTGAGTTTCGCAAGTGGTTTCATAGCACCTTCTTCAAACCCGTCTGTACTCACAGACAAAGCTTTCAGGTTCTTCAGTGATGCAATGCTTTTCGCCATTGGCCTGTGGACATGGTCAGCGCGTTATGGTCCATGTAATGCGAATGGACAAGGTGCCAAGTTACTCTGTAAGAACGTTCGCCTCGATAATCTCGAGATTTTTCAAGTTCTGAAAGGCCTCTTCCAGATATCTGGTGGTAATGTACTTGTGCTTTCGTCCTGGGTCGCACACACCGACGACAATGCTGCGGACATGGTCCGCGCAAAGTGGCTTGGCATTCTCATCAAGACGGGATGAAAATCGTTCCTGCTGGCCTTTGTATTTGCCTTCCTTCTTCAGCTGCTTCTTCTGGGCTATCGTGAGAACTGGCTCGAGAGCACGGATGAGCTTTGGAATGTGGGCGTGAAACATAGCAGCCACGGCGATTTGCTTATAGAGGTACGGCATTGCGATTGAATAGTATCTCTTGCATGTGCGGCCCAGTTTGCCCAGAGTTGGTCGATCACCGATCTGGGGCATGTAATGTTAGCATCGGCGCAATGAAGTGCGTGCCTTGGTTCCTCACACTCTGCAGAATCATGTCGAGAATCTCTGGGGGCAGGGACGACAGTGCATCATCGTTCGAGACGGTTGAGGTCTGGACATTCGGTTGCCTGGACTTAGCCTTGGGCTTCGCTGGCTCTGTTGGGCTCTTGTTGCGTTTCGCAGCCCCTGTTACTTTGGCTGGCGGGGCTTTGCGTTTGAGTGGGACAGGCTGCGATTGCTGGGGCTCAGGGGCCACCTGAGCGTCTTGGTTTCGAATCCTGGCGCTTCTCCTGAGAGACATTGCGTTCAATTGCAGTCAGATGTTGGTTTGGAGGGAATTGAAAGGAAAAGGGGCACATGGGAAGGAAGACAATGTTAAAATAAGCTGACAGCAACACGCGAAGACGCGAAGGAAGCCTAGGGAGGATCCAGGAGTTGCAGAGCTATCACGTGATGACGTGGTGTCGATGCAAGGGATGTTAGGCATCCTTCTGAACCAAGCCCAGTTCAGTAAACGCCGAATCACTCAGGATCAATCCTGATACCAATATGAGCGAGTGGGCAGTGCTATAGCCCAGCACCCGAGACATGATCCCCCACACTGTAATGCCGACCCGAGCTGTTTGATGATGGTCAATCGTAAAACCAGCCAGTCAGCGATAATGCGACTTTCCACGCTCAGCCATTTCCCCCATTGTCGCTCTTATTGAATTGAAACACCATCAAGACAATTAAAGTACAAAAAGAAAATTCTTATCAAAGAGAGGCAATGGCAAAAAAAGAGGTCCTAGCCAGGTTCGAACTGGCGACTTTGGAAGACGGAAATCAAAATCCAACGTCCTGACCACTAGACTATAGGACCTTTTGCTCATTCTTGTTGAGCGACGCAGTGGATTGGCTGTGCCACTGTTGGGACAGAGGCAAACTTCTTTAATTTATATATGCATAATTTGTAATCCAACTTATTTATCCCTAGGGTAGCTAGTCATGCTCTTTTAGTGGTACTTATCCATGCGTTGCTATATCATGTCATGGAGGCAGAGTGATTCTGAGTCTCCTTGATATATATATATATATATATATTTTTTTTTAAATTATTATTATATTCTCTACCTAAATATTCTTCTTATTTTACCTCACGCAAGTCTCTCCCTTCTATGCAAACAAGCAGTTAGTATAACTAACTCTATCACAGACTTGCAGCACGTAAAGTTCCAAGGCAATTTTGCTATAATAGATCCCTAAGGTACGGAAACTTCATTATCCATAGTCCTATTACTTTTCATCACATGCCTCCTTGAGGCGTTCCAAGTCTTACTTTAACAATTCACTTTAACCAAGTCGCAAAAATATTCCTCAAAAGTCCTGTTAATTTGCACGAGAAACAGAGCCCAGCTAGTAGTCTATCTCCAAGGTCTTCAGTTTACAGTAACTAAAACAGCCCTCTGATCCTGCCTTGCAAAACCTCCCAGGTACCATCAATCAAACAGCATGTCATTTCCTATTCGTATCCATCATTCCAAGCCTAAACAAACACAACCTTAGTGACAGTGGGAGTAGGCGCCTCGATGGTGACAGGAGAAGCGCTAGCACAAGAGCACGCAGTAAGATAGCGAGCCTCTCCAGAACAGGCGCTGGCGTAGGTAGGAACAGACTTGGTCACATAGACAGTCCTGCAAGTTATGTTAGACTGCTCAAAGCGTGAATGGACAAGGGGACAAGGCTCACTTGGCGGGAGGAGTCGTGGTGACTTCAAGATAGGCGTTGCACTCGGCCTGGTAAGAGGCCACGACTGCTGGGCCGCGGAAGCCGGGGACAACGGCTCGGGCACAGTTATCGCCGCATCCAGTGCGCTCCTGGAGCTCCTTGGGGATGGCGGCCACGATGGGGGCGAGGAGAGCGGCGATGAGAGTGAACTTCATGGTGAAGGATGAAAAGAGTTGGAGAGTGGTAAAGATGTTTGAATGTGTGTTTGATTGTTGAGATGTTGATGCTGATGATTTGAAGCAGTTGAAGGGAGACTTGATGCTCTCTTTATAGTTGATTTTTTTCACCTTCTAGGTCTCTTTCAGCTCAAGTCCGAACCCGCTCTAGAGACCCAACATCCCCTAAGCCATTGTCTAGACACCGTTGAACACAGCGATACAAACCTCAACAGGGCCATAGTATCTTGAGGCTATCGCCACCTTTCCACCAGTTTTTCCCACGAGGTCCCCGTTCTCGGCGCCACGTTGGGAACGGTTTTAGCGACAAGTAAAACGCCACGACTTCAACCGTCACCAGCTGAACTTCATTCTAGACTGCGCCAAGCCTTCACAAAAAACTGTGGACATTTGAGGGGTTCAGCCTTTTCTCCTGGGTCCATAACGGTTTTGGCGTAGACTGCTCCGAAAGAGGGAGGGACTATTGGAAGCTTTCATCCACGTTTTTACGGATAAGGGCTGAATGAGCTTAGTAGAGAAGCTAACAGGAACAAAGACCGTTGAAAGGGAAAAGGATGTTGCTGTAACGGGTAAGAGGGTCAAGCCATCTTCAGGGGGTCAGTTGACAGAATGCTCCGACTTGTCTGACCGCACAACGCCTCTTGTCAGGGGCATGGGTTTTGTCAGAGGTTTTGAGTGGTTGCATGTCATATGCACAGGGGTTAAGGAGCCGGGACAGATGTTAGCTACGGTAGAGAGATCTGGTTCTGCGTCCAAGCAGGAGGCCGCTTTACGTTAGCACTGTCTCACAGACATTGGCCTCGGTGCAGTGTGTGAGTGAACGACAGACCCCCAAGGATCTCAATGTATGTACGTGCAAATAGATAATTACGGAGTTGAAAGAAAGAAACGATGCTTCGCAAATAAGAAGCATCCAAATATGACTCTGCAGTCTGGAAGCCGATGTGATTCGGCAACAATCTATTTCCCACCCAGAGTCATCACCATACCTATCCCCATCAGACCACTCGATCTGATCTTCGGAAAGTGCTGCCCCCCCTCGAGTCAGCCGTCCATGCCGTCACGGATCCGGAGGAAAGTGATGTATCTTCCCAGGGTCCAGCGACGCGACTGCTTGCCCCAGACGGCCATGGGCAGAGACAGCATGAGGATGACAAAACTCAGGACACCAAGCTCGATGAAGCAGTCTTGAAGGCCAGTGTCGATCCAGTAGCTGCACACGAAAGTAAAGATGGTGGCGATGCTGTTGTTGATGACGGCCACACCCACCATACCCTCCAGCACCATGTCCGGGTAGCTGTCGGCCAGGTACGTGATGCTTAGGTCGCCTGCGCATCCGTAGCCGAAACCGATGAAGCCCAAAGCCACGTAGGGAACCGGCCAGTCCCAGCCCTTCGCGGAACCGATGCCAAAGAGCCACATACCCAGCGGGAAGATGACGACGCAGAGCACCATGAGGTACAGACGGAACTCAGCCTCCATAATGCCCTTATTACGCTTGGCCATCCAGAGGATGAACTTGTCACTGCAATAACCGCCGTAGAAACAGCCAATGATGCTGCCAATTAGGCACGGGATGTTCATGTTGCCAACGGCTGCATCGCTGTAATTCCACGGAGGGCCGATCCAGTAATCCTCCTCAACAGTGAGGTAGAAGGATAGCGCAATGTTTTGCAGACCCCACTGCAAGCCAGCAAACCACACAGCGGGAAAGGTGAAAATGCGCATCGTGTGCCACAGGCGAGAAAGGTACTGACGGACGCCCATGCCCTGGAGATTGGAGGCGGGCGTGATGAGAGCGATGCGCTGCCAGTATGTCTTGCGCTGTGAGTAAGACACCGACAACCGATTGCGCTCAGTCTCCGAGCGACGGGAAGACTCGGTAATGTCCACCACACCGGCCTCAACGTCAGCAGGCTCCTCGGACTTTTCCCTGCTCGTCTTGGTGACAAGATCGCCACCCTGGTGAGCCGGGGGTGGCACGGGAATGCCGTCGGGCTTGGCCGAGTTGGCCTCTGCATCGCGCTCGTCATTCTGCTGCAGATCAAGGTAGCGATTCCTCTCAAAAGCAGTCTCTTCAAGACCAAAGTAGAAGAGAAGCAAGGTAAACCCCGAAGCGATGGCACCGACGTGGCCGATCCAGCGCCAGCCAATGTTCTCGGCAAGATGGCCTCCGATCAGAGGTCCCACGTATGTGCCGACCGTGGTGGCCAGTGTGTACAGACCCAGCGAAGTACCGTTCTGGTGCTCGAACCAAATGTCGAGTAGAGATAGCTGTACGACGGCTTCGGCGACTGATTCGGAGGCGCCGACAAAGAGCTGAGACCAGATTGTGTCGTTTACGTTCTTGAGGTGGCCGAACCAAATGTTTCCGATGAGACCCCATACCGTTCCAACCAGGTAGAGGATGCGACGTCCGTAAAGATGGGTCGCGGGCGAACTCAGCAGTGTCCAGTATCCGATAGCAATGAACAGGACACCAGCGCCCGTATTGAAGACGTCGTAGCTAATGCCATATTGCTCGTTAACGCCCACACCAGCCGCGCCGGCCGTGTTAGACGTCGCGGCAGTCAATGCGACAATGTAACAGACGAGGAACGAGTGCCATATCTTGCGCGTGAGGCTCCAGTTCAGAGGATCGTTGGGCGACTTTGTCGGAGGCGGGACGAGAATAATGTCGCCATGCTTCTCGAGTCCGCTGTCTCCCGACACGCTCGCCCACTCGTCGGTAAAGAGCCTTCTCGTGCCCGGGAGCACTTCATCGATGGTTTCGGGGCGGGGCTGTTCGTCCATCCGAGAGGTTGAGGGTGGTGGTCTTTGTTATAATCGACGTAATGGCAAACGGCTCCTTGGAGCCGCATTCACTCGAAGGGGTTATGGAGGATAGGTATGGGTGTGAAAGATCGCAACAATCGATAGTCAGCAAAACATTTTCCGATTTTCGTTACAGAACCAGAAAAACAGAAATCTTCGTTGAAGAGAAGAAAAAGTTTTTATCTTATACCGTCTCGCCAAACAGCCCATGACAGGCCACACATAAGAAACCCCCACAAGGTCCCCAGTCGGGCCGCAATGGTCAGACCGGATCGATACCCCATAGGGCAGGCCATGTTACTCCTTGTGGTACGTTTGCCGAACGAACGGGTCGGATCCAACGACGGGGAACCGGTTGATGTCATTGTGGAATGTCTAGTCTGGCGAATTGCTCGCGTGCGCAGGGGGGTTAACCCCAGTCTCCAGCTGACGGCTTCTCCGCAACGCGTTTTTTTTTTCTTGGAGGCGAGACCAAGAAAGTTACAGTAAGAGGGGAGGGGGACGCGGATCAGAGTTGCCGGTGTTTATCTTGCGAGTTTATCATTGGTCTATCGGATTGACCTAGATAGTGCATCTCAACACCATGCTCCTGGGATCGTCATAACCTACCAGATAAGCAAACATCCAATCAACAAAGGGCAGGCCTGCAGCAAATACTACACACACTGATGCCAGGTTCGCATGAGGCGACCTGGTGTGCCTGCAGGGTCGCAAAAAGACGCATGTGGTCCAAGCAGACGAGACAGTGCACAGCCAGGTCAAGGGGATGCCCTGCTCTAACAGGATACTGTTGTCTAATGATTAGAATCAGAAATCCTGAGAGTAATCCTTGACTAAACTTTTGTGGAGTTTGTTAAAAAAAAATTGAATCGCTCTCATTATCAACAAGTCATGGTATCAAAAAATGTCCCGTGTTCCATCCTCGCATGATGCGTGTCTCATCGTCTATTTTTTTTTTCCCTTCTTATCCCTCGCTAAACCATTAGAAAATCGACATTTAAATCTTTGAGTTGCTGTATCCAATTAGTCGTCCGCTTCCCCTCTGCATCAAGTCCCCAGAGAATTTGCAGCGTATCAATGGCCGAGTAGAGGAAGCCCCATGGGCAAACGGCCACGAGCCTCTTGAGTCGGTCCATAACCCACGCGCGGAGCTCTGGAGTAGTTGCCGTCGTTCCATAAATAAAGGTGGGCCATCCTGTTGCCTTGAAGTTTGGGTCGTCATCGGGCATCGGTGAAAGAGTATCGTAAATATCTCGGATGAGCGTCTCGCACACCTTGTCCGGCACCCTCTCTGTCAAAGACGGCGTCGATTGAATGATGTACAAGCACGTCGCAAGTCGATGCGCAGAGCCAGTGAGGAACCTGCTTTGGATCTCTGTTTCGTCATACGGTGAGACACCTTCCCGCGCCCATGTCAAGACATCCACATTCTGCGCTCGCTTCAACAAGGCGGCGAATGAAGACAACATCACATCATCCGCAACCTGTTTATCACCTTCCGTGTTCAAGAGCTGCGCGGCCTCGCGGAGGATGTCAAGAACCTCTGCAGGGCAACAGAAAAAGTGGTTGGTAGCTCTCGACAGCGTCGGATTAACCTGCGTGGGCGCAAAGAATGCAGTCTGTACGCCCGGCATCGTGGGGTTGAACGACAAGCTGAGAGTGCAGTATCTGTTATATGATTAGCCTGCGACTTATCAACACACCTTCACGCATCTACTGACACATAAAAATCCGAGACGACATAGTCCCTTAGGGTTTCGCTAAAGCTTGCATAGGGCTGCATCATGTTCAGAAGCTTCTTGGCACCCTCAAGGTGAGGCCGCCAGCTCTGCCAACCTGATTCGACCAGTTCAGCATTGACAAAGAATAGGATAGCAGCGAGAATGACGTCGGCTCCGATCGAGTCGATCTTCTCTAGTGCTGAGGGCATTAACTGTAGCGCCCGTTGCTTGGCCTTGAGTGCATCCATCAACAGCTCTCTTGGAGGCTCCTTTCTATCAAAGGAGTCAGGGCTCAGCCATGGTCTCGCCAGGTTGCACATGTGAGCAGCAGATACGGCAACGATGACTTCTTGCAAGAACGGGTGTTCGTTGGTCAACAAGAGAAGACTGCGAAATGGATTGTTGTCTGGTCTGTCATGGGCAACGAGATCCAAACAGACCCGAGACGAAACTAGACGCCATGTTAGAGAAACCAGTGTCCCTTAAACCTGTGCAGGGGATCAGTCCGTACAATAGTTCAGATACCACCTCTTAGAATGAGACATATCTTGGAACAGGGGGTCAATAAGGGGCCATGGCGTTGTAGCGTGCCAAGGGGCCTGGGAGGTGGGATAGAAGACTTGATTATCATGAGATCTTATCAAACCCCAGCCCTCAGGCCCGACGCCCTTTGCATCGAAAGAGGTCAAATCTTCCTGTTTAGGAAGACGACACACTGAAGCACTCGAGCTCTGTCCAGCAAGCTTCCCTCGTGTGGCGACGGCGCCAGTCCATAGGAAGAGTCGACCATAGCCAAGACACTCGACGCCTCGAGAAGTACACTTGGTACACTCCGGGTATGATCGGTCACAGCGTAGACGGGCACGACGGCAACTGTGACATGCTTTCTTGGCTATTTGATGGGTTCGCGGACTGACACTCTCGCTGATGATGGGGGGAGACTGGGACATTGGCGCGGTAGCCGGCCAGCAGCAGCAGTTTTGCGGTCAAGGCTGCTTATTAAGGAGAGTGGAGGAGGGGAACAAAAAATGGCTGACCAGGGGGTGTAGCCTCTTGGTGATATCTAGAAAGAGAGAAGAGAGATAAGAGTAGTAGCAAGGAGATGAACGAGGTCTAGGCGTTCGCCAGATGGACCTATCATTCGTCAGCCGATGGGTATTGAAATGCTTGGTTCTTGGTCTGGGGGATGTTTGGTTGATTTTCGCCCGCGAGCGACGGAAGCGGGATTACAAGGGCTAGTTGATGCCTGAATGACAAGGTGTTGACTCGTGAAAGTGAGGCTCGAGCTAGCCCAGAAAGGCCAGCCAAGACACATTCTGACCAGGGGCTATGCCTCAACAAGTTAGGGGTGTGTTTGTTTATCCAGGCCAACACCTCTGAGTCACTCCATCGTTGGCGGAAACCGAGCTCGGAATTATCACCGCCCTTACCATCATTCCCACCATTGAATGCCCCAACCAGGGTTAGAGTTCATCTGGGATGCCAAGATGGATTAGGCAGTTGTCAACCATTGTCCGACCTATCCGAGATCTTAGATGCGCCTTCGTTCATGTCCCGAGTTGTCTCCGGCATTCAAGAAGGTTCTCGAACAAATGCTAACAACGACAGAACCAACAGCGTAATTTTAGGCTATGGTTTCTTCATTTGGAAAAATACCATGGATATTAACATTCTTCATCTAATGACATAATTAGAGTCATGCTGTCTGTCTTATATGCTATTCGTAATTCGCGTGACATGTTGTTTTCGCATCTCACCTCCTTAGCCCACCCTATAGGCTGAACAAGACTCAGATGAAACACCACCATATCATATGCAAGATAACCGCACATCTTGTACACCTCCTTCTTCCAAAGCCAAGCATTCTATCGGAAGCGGATCCCGATCGGAACCTCGTGGACAAACGCCCAATCCCCACCACCCAATGGGTCTCAATATCCCTCCACCCTAGGCAATCCTAGTGAGAGACAACAACCATGATCCGAAATAGGTAGCCAAGACCCTTTTAACAAGTTGACTCATGACCCATCTAACACACCTAAACCCTTGTCTGAGTTGTCTCCTCCTATCATTAAAGCACATAGTCTTTCTGAGAATATCTAGGCGGTCTCTGCGCTTGCTTGGGGTGCTATACCAAGAACAGGGCTTGCGCTATTGTAGGAAGCCAAGACACGGGTTGCGTGACTGGTCTCGAGTTTCAAGGTCTGAGATCGAAAATTACCCTTGATGGGGGAAAATAGGATGAATGCTCCAATGCTGTAATTGTGACCCTCCCCGGCCGCTGATAAGGTCTTGTGAAGACCGTCTTGACGGATTGCCTTCTATAAATATGAGTCTGAACCGCCTTCACATGGAGCTGTGAAAGGGAACCATTGCACACTCTACCTACACTACCTCAGGTACTTGCCCGCCTGAATCGACAGTGAGAATCACCCGAAACTAAACTACAAACACGAGCCATCGAAATGGGCCACCCCAGAGCCCGGGAATCCCCCGTTACCTCTAGCAGAGACGTGGATATCGATGTTGAGATCCTCGGCCGACAACGACCGCCTGCTTTCCCTTCGCTCTGGTCTGAACTTAGATTCTGCTTTGCACTGCTTGGATCCATCTTGATGGCTGTGAGCTTCCTCATACTCCCTGACCTGGCATAACCTGAACCTAACATCTTGCTTGCAGGAGTTCTTTGTGTCCGGCTTCCACATTGTGCTTCCTCCTCTTATCGACGAACTCGATATCCCACGAACTTCGCAAACGTGGCCATCTAGCGTGTTTTCCCTCATCACGGGCGCCTTCCTCCTTCCCTTCGGTCGCCTTGGAGACATGTACGGGGGTTACCTGGTGTTTAACATCGGTCTAGCATGGGTTGCCGTCTGGTCGCTCATAGCAGGTTTCAGCCGGAATTACATGATGCTCATATTTTGTCGGGCCCTCCAAGGGCTCGGGTCAGCAGCTTTTCTTCCCGGTGGAATTATGATCCTCGGAAAGATTTATCGCCCTGGACCTCGCAAGAACCTCGTCTTCGCCCTTTGCGGCGCCTTTGCTCCTCTTGGATTCTTTATTGGAATCCTTATGGGCGGCATAGCTGCAGGGTTTCTTACGTGGAGTTGGTACTTTTGGTTCGGCGCCATATTTCTCACCATCATCCTTGCTGTCTCGTGCTTGACGGTTCCCTTCGATCTCCACGACAAGAGACCGGGAGATATCCGTATGGATTGGTGGGGCGTTGGGACCATTGTGCCTGGCTTGCTCTTGATCATCTACGCCATCACCAACAGCTCTCACGCTCCCCAGGGGTGGGCGAGCCCTCAGATCATCGTCACCCTCGTGTTAGGCGTCGTGTTACTTGTTGCAGCCTACTTTGTCGAGGGACGCGTCGCTACCAACCCATTACTTCCGGCCGACCTGTTTGCTCCGAAGTACATGAAGAGGTTAGTGACAGCCCTCTTTCTCTCTTATGGAACCTTTGGGATCTTCCTCTTTTACTCGAGCTTCTATATCGAGTTAGTTCTGCATGTATCGCCCCTACTCACAGCTGTCTGGTATATCCCTATGATCGTTGGCGGACTCATTATCGGGACGGTCGGCGGCTTTACTCTGCACCACCTCCCTGGTCGAGTATTGCTCGTTATCTCGGGAGCATCGTTCTTGGCTTGTGTCTTGTTCTTCGCGCTCATGCCAGAGGATCCTAATTACTGGGCCTTCATTTTCCCTGCAATGATCTGTGCCACGGTCGGTATCGACATCACCTACACGGTCAGCAACATTTTCATTACGAACAACCTTCCTGGCTATCGTCAGGGTCTTGCTGGCGCTTTGATCAACAGCTTGCTCTTCTTGGGCATCAGCTTCTTCCTAGGAATTGCAGACATCGTGGTTGGAGAAACCGGGCACCTTGGTATGAGGAAAAGCTACCAAGCTGCTTTCTGGTTGGGAGTTGGATTGACAGGCTGTGCTTTGGTCTTGTATGTATTTGTCAAGATTGGATCTGCCAAGAGCGACCTCACTATCGAGGAGCGGGAACAATTGGAAGCTGAGGCGCGACGGGTTCGAGATATGGAATTGGAGGACGGCAGGTCTGGCTCGTAGCTTTTGGGCGCCGATAGTGTCAATCACATTCTTTTTCTCCCAGGGCTCGTTTATCTAGCATTCAGTTTATTTCGCCCATTTTAAACCTGAGTTAATTGGACTTCTCCTGGTCCCTTGACAATATTACGGGAATCGAGACCTGCACCCATCGCCTTGTGAATTGCCTTCCCAAACTCGTCATCTGCTGAGGTAGGAAGGCCACATGTCATAAGCCATCGAGATGCGCTCGTCTTGAAGACTGTAAGTTTTCAGATTTCCAACTGCTTTGTTCAGGTGAAGCTTTATAGAACAAGAGTGCACACAAGTCCGCCCAATGGTTGCATGCTTACCTACCTCGGTATAGAGACCATTCATAGACCAAAAACAGGCTTCACAGTCAAGAGGAAATCTCTGTAGCATTGGATTGACCCTAACAATTCTCTATTTAACTCTACATACAACCCCCTTTGTTTGATCATCATGACTTTCGGCCCATGTCATAGTTGGAGTCACTCCCCATATCGGAGTCAATGTGTCGGCCAAAGACATACAGCTCCACGTCAGTGACCTCGCCTCTAAACTCCTTGGCCACAGTTCGACGGAAGTACACGCGCTTGAACCACTTATATCCCTCTGCACCAGCAAAGAAGACACCCACAGCGATGAAGATGACTCCCCACTCCCAGTCGATGGGGCTGTGCATAAACACAGTGCGGTTGATGACGGGGATGTAAAGAGTTGGCGGCAAGAGGACGGTGCTGATGGTAACGGACCAGAAGAGGAATGGGTTCTTCCACAGGCGCATCGTCCAAGCCTTGAAGCTGCCGCCTTGTTCAAAGATTTCTGCAAAGAAGGATCGACGAGAATCGATCAATTGCCAGGCGAACAGGAGAAAGTCCCAGGTCATGGTGGTGAACGCGGTAGACCGGGCAGAAAAGACCGTCTCACAGGATTCTGAGTACTTGCTGTTGCAGTCATGTCCGAGACCTTGGCTGTTGAAGCCATACAGGACGATAACAGAGGAGCCCAGAATGGAGATGAGCATCAAGATTCCATAGACTCCAAGATCAACGAGGAACTCGGGAGTAAACACGCCATACTTGAGCTGTTATCTGAGTGTTAGCATCCATGACACAAAGGGTCAATAGAGAGAAGTGATTTCTCCTCATGTCACTTACACTTTGAGGCGGTCGACGCAGAATGTCAGGAGAAGCCTGCTCGAAACCGAGACCAGTCTCAGTAAAGGCACCAGCAACAAGAAGCATCCAGATGATTTCAACAGGAGTCATGACAAAGATAGAAACACCACTCTCATCCTTGAAAGCTAGTCCGACGAGGAGGCAAATAACGAAGGCGACATTAGCAGCGAGAACGTGTAGAATGAACTTCTGAATGTTGTCGAAAATGCGGCGACCTTCTTCGATGGCGTTGAGAATAGATGCAAAGTTATCGTCGGTTAGGATAATGTCGGAAGACTCCTTGGCAACATCTGAGCCGTTTAGACCCATCGCAATTCCGACGTCGGCGTGCTTCAAGCTGGGACTATCATTCACGCCGTCGCCCGTCATGGCAACGTACCGACCACGGCGGTGAAGAGCTTCAATCATGCGAACTTTTGTGGTGGGAGAGCATCGAGCGACAACAAAGGGAAGCTCGGGCATGGCGTCAAGTTCAGCATCAGACAAGTGATCGAAATCATGTGCAGCCATGACCATGTTCTTGGCAACGTCACCACGGATGAGCCTCATCCTGTCGGCAGATGGAATAATGGCAACATCAGCGGCAATGGCTCTGGCAGTTTCAGGATGGTCTCCAGTAAGCATGTGCACGCTGATACCAGCCTTTTGGCACATCTGCACACTACCACGGGTCTCGGGACGAGGGGGATCATAGATACCAATGAGGCCGTGGAAAGTCAAGTCCTTCTCAAAGTCAGAGCGATCCATGGCCACAGACAGGTCCTCAGGGAGACCATGAACCGGCGACTTGCTGGCAAGAGCAAGGACTCGAAGACCAAGACGGGCAAAGGCTTCCATATTCTCCAGGATGGTATCCTTTGCGGCGTCGTCCATTGGCTTGACATCACCACTGACTTCCATGGAGACACAGCTGCTAAGAACACGCTCAACAGCACCCTTGGTGAAGAGATGCCTCTCGTTGGTGGCGTTATCTTGGAAAACGACAGACATCTTCTTGACTTCAGAATCGAAAGGAAACTCGGCCAGCTGGGTCCACTTGGGGTTTGATCCAGTAGAGAGAGTCATGCGGTTCCAGTTGAAGCGAGTGACAAAGACTTGGATGGCAATCTCGGTCGGGTCTCCCTGAACACGCCACTCCTCGGGACCGCCATCCTCGCTTTCGAGGCCTACAGTAGCCAAGTTTGCAAGAGAGGCGATGTTCAAGTAGTGCTGAAGCGCCTGGTTGGTGTTGGGCTCTGTGTTGCGATCGACTGTGTTCCATTTGGGCTCGTCGGTGGTTGAAGGCAGTTCGGTAGGGGAGAAGGGAGTGAATTCGATGTCGCCGACCTCGGGGTTGTACGGCTCGTTGGTGGACGGGACAGAGTAGATGCCGAATCCTGGAAGCCAGGCCATCTTGACGACCATCTTTCCCTGAGTGAGGGTGCCGGTTTTGTCAGAACAGATATCTGTATGATTGATTAACCACCTACGTTTCGTTGATGTACAATGATGGGTGCTCCTTACTAGTAACGCCTCCGAGGGCCTCCAGACTCTGCATATTTCTCACAACTACCTTGCGGCTGACCATTTGCTTCGTACCGGCAGCCATGGTGATGGTCAAGACCAAGATCAAGGAGACCGGAAGAGTGCCGACAGCTGTGGCAACAGCGTAAATGATAACATCCTTGCGAGGATCAAACTTGTTGGCAGCGAGAACGATGACGGCACAAACAACTGCAAAGCCAAATACGTAGAGAAACAGCTGTGATAGCTTCCGCTGGAGAGGCGTTCCGACATTGACTCCCAGAAACTCGCCAATCGTATCACCGATGGTCAACAGCCACTTGGTTAGGTGAGCGCCTAAGATTGCCTTGCCGTTCTCGTCTCGCTTGACTTCTCTCTTCTTTCGTCCCGTATCGTTGAGGGCAGCGGCGATGGCACCAATCTCGGTGTAGGCTCCAGTGGCGAAGACGACACCCTTGCTGCGGCCTTTGGTCACAATGGTAGAGCTATAACAGACATTGAGTCGGTCTCCAGGGCCGGTATCATCATCGAATTGCATCGTTGGATTCTTGCGCACTGGTAGCGACTCTCCAGTGAGCAAGGCTTCGTTTGTCTCGTAGTTGACAGCATCCAAGATTCGGATATCTGCTGGCACCGAGTCACCCATCTTGAGGTCGATGATGTCTCCGGGGACAATCTCGCTGGTCTGGATAACAATGGTCTTGCCGTCTCGGAACACGCTGGCGGTTGGCTGGCTAAGGGACTTTAACGAGTGAACGGTTCTAGCGGCTTGTAGGTCTTGGAAGAAGCCGATGACGATGTTGAGGAGGATGATTGCCGCGAGGGCGCCGCCTTCGATCCAGGCTTTGATACCGAGGCTGGCTGCGAGAGCGAGAATTAGGACCTATCGCGGACGACATAATTAGCTTAATTAGCTACAGAAAGCAAGTGGAATGGACTCACAAGAGTCATGCAGTTGCAAACCTGGGCGATGAAGATCTTGATGGGCTTGACACCCTCTTCCTCGCCCAAGTCGTTGGGCCCATATTCCGAAAGTCTCTGAGCCGCCTCGTCAGCGGTCAAACCGACCTCTGGATTCGATTTGAGCTCATCAACGACTCTGTCGGCCGGTAAAGCGTGCGCCGGACGCGAAAGAGGCTTGTTGGATTGACCAGAGACATGGCTTTCCATGTCAGGGGGCGCTGGTGGCGACATGGTCGGCGATCGAGAGGGTCGGTTGCTGAACGGACTTTCCGTCAACTGGAAGAGACAATGAAGTAAAGTAAGTATCAGTCAAACCTGGCTGTGTGATCTAGACTTGAACTTGTGTCGACCTTTCGTCGAAGCTTATAAGTACTAGCAATCGGACAATGACATGCTTCCGGAATATTCTCAAGATTGCCTCGATTATACCCAAACGTGGAAGCCAAGAGACTATACGTCCCTAGACTAGTCGATAAAAGGTAATTTTTGCCTGGAAACCCTTTTGGATAGACAATGACACATCGCCGTGACGTGCCAGTTACGCGATGACAACTACAAGCCGAAAAGAAACCTGGGGAGCGGTTCCTCGGGTTGCGCTCCCGATGTACGGAGAGATTAAACAACCAGTAGAAAGTGATATATGACTATCCTTTCAATGCCGAGAAGGATTACATGGGTTATACGATTCCGATATGACCTCAAACTACCGCAGGGGCGGAACGAGAGGAGTCATAATAGACACGATTGGATGCAAGCAGAGCCTCGAGATGCCTGCTCGCACGTGCTTAGTCTAACCCAATGACAGAGATCCACAGACTCCATCGTCGGTAAGGCCAAAGACAGCAGTTAAACTGAGCAGCTACTGCAACCCTTGGGATCGGTGGGCCCGCAGTAGTGTGGGGAGTGTAGTGGTGGATGGTTCCTTGGCTTCCTATTCGGGCAAGACTGCCAATGATCTGTTGTAGCGTGTTTACTACCCTTAAGGTTATTTACCCGCCGCCAAGAAGAGGACGAGAATTGGAGGTAGGGGGATGAAGATGGTGATTAACAATGCCAAGAGTCACCAAGAATCAGGAACTTGTTGTGTTTCTCGGACGAGATGCTCGGATAAATGGCCAAGAGAAGGGAGGACGATGGTTAAAATGGACCAGAAGCGAGGTGTCATGAGCAGAGGATATTATCCATGTCACTCTAACATGATTGAGAGTACGAATAATACGAACTTCCAACATTAATGCTTCAGTTTCGACGATCTTTCGCAATAGACTATTTCCGAACGGTAAACGGATCGTCACAGAACGCAGACAAAGTCGACAAGGTGTCTTTGCGAATCAAGTCGAGAAAGATGGCCTCCTCCAAGCAAGATTCTGGCAATCCAACTCCGATGTCAGTGCCCTCCAACTCAAATCGGTATACACATCTGACCTTGATGGTAGAGCCACTTGCGGGCTCTTTGTAGCCTTTGGAACACTGGCCTGTCAGCTTCTCTTCGCCCAAGACACCATCAGCATCAATTCAGCAGCCATGTAAGTTCTGGTGCGTTGGCATGTCTTCAAAACACTGACAAGTAGCATAGACCGGCTCACCTCTTCTTTGGGAGCTTCATGATTACCTTGGGGGGCGCGCTCGAGCTCTGCCTTGGCCACTACATCCCGGCCATAGCCTTGGTCTCTTTGGGCTTCTTCTGCTTCCCCTTTAGCAAAACCTTGTTGCCGGCCTTATCGATTGGTACACAGGGCATGGCGACAGGTGCTGCAGTTCCCTTGACCATGGAGATCAACACGCGATTTGGTACGTGTCTCGACCAGAAGCCGGAAGAACTTTTCTAGTAGGCTAACACGTTATAGAAGCTTCGGCCCTCATACTAGGCATGATCCTCCTTGTCTACCTCGTTTCCTCCTTCCGAACAAACATCGCTCTCGTCCTTACGATCTTGTCCCTCGGCCTCGGTATTGTCCTGGCCACAGGAGCGTACTGGTTATACGGTGACCATGCTGCTGGCGAAACGGAAGCTGGCGAGAAGATTCTTTTGGTATGTTTCAATAAGAGTAGAATATAGGCGATGCCAGGGACAATACTAACATTTCGGTCGTAGGAGGCTGGTGTCTGCTTTATTGTTGCATCCGCGTGCAGCTGCTGGATCTTGTTCTCGACCTTACTGGAAGCGGTAGACTTTCCTCTCTCTTTGCCTGTCGGGAACCTAGGTCGGACGAAGATCCACCTTAAGACAAACGTTTCTTAGCAAAGTCGTCATAACACGGAGATATTACGTGATGGGCCGAGTTTGGTGGTGAGATGGATATCGAGGCTTTGGCTCTTTGGCCTTGCGGAGGGCAAATCTTTAATAAAAAGAGAAGGAAAGAAGGAAGGATGGCTTATTGACAATGAGAACAACTGACGTCAAGTCCTCCATTCAATTGCTTACTGTTATAAATCTGTCGGGTCAAAATCTGGTTTTCGGCCATGCTTCCGTAATGCACTTCACCCCACTCATACATACATCAGCTGAGGTGAGATCTCCATCCTACAACCTCTTTCTATACCAGGTCCTATCAGACGTGCAATTGTTAATCATGGTAAAACTTCCATCTCCATTTAGCGACATCCCCCGTGTCAAGCTCATGTTTGACCGTCCTGTCGACATTGAGCCATTACCGCGACTGATGGCATCTTTGGATTACGGGGTATGTGTATGGATTTTGCGCGAAGACCGCAACTCGGGGCTTGCCTTTGGCGGCAATAAAGTCCGTAAGCTCGAATATGTGCTGGCAGATGCTCTTAACCAAGGCGCGGATACTCTCGTCACGACGGGAGGAATTCAGTCGAATCACATGTGCCAGACTTCGGCTGCTGCTGCTCGGATTGGCCTGCAGGTAAGAGCAATCTCACGTCTGATTTGACGACAGCCGTTTTGACTATTTAGGTTGCTTTATACCCAAAGGATGCCGTGGCTTCCAACGATCCAGAGTATAAATACGCGGGAAACGTGCAAGCGAATAGCATCTTTGGAGCCGAGACCTTTCCCATTGGCACCAGCGAAGAAACCGTGATCAAGACTCTCAAAGAGCGAGGAAGGACCCCTTATTCTATCCCAACGGGAGCAAGCACTCATCCACTTGGGGGTCTGGGGTTCGCTCGTTGGGCATTTGAGTTGCTCGAGCAGGAAACGAAGCTCGGCGTAAAGTTTGACGTTATCGTTTCAGCAACTGGATCTTGCTCGACACTTGGTGGTATGGTTGCCGGCTTCAAGCTTGCCCAGAAGCTAGGTTACCGAAATTCGAAGAAGAGACTGGTTGGGTTCTCAATCTTGAACCCTTCAGAGCAGGAGGTGGTGGACCTAGTCTTGACTATCGCCAAGACCGCAGCTTCCAAGATTGGTCTTTCACCAGACGACATCACCAAGGACGATTTCGAGATTGACGTCTCGTACCTCGGTGGAGCATATGGGAACCTCGATGAGCGTACCGCTGATGGCATCAAGGAGTTGGCAAGGTTGGAGGGCATTCTCACGGATCCGGTTTACACTGGAAAGGCATTCACTGGATTGTTGCATGCTGCCAGGGCCAGCGCTTTCAAGGATAAGAATGTCCTTTTCTGCCATACCGGAGGCCAAGCGGCTCTACCTGCTTATCCACGCCTGACTTGAAGGAAGGTCAATGATGGAAAGGCAAAATTGCTTAGATATGTGACATTAGAGCACCAGCAACCGTTAGTCTACAGCCTTTATATTCAGAGGCGAATAAGCGACCACGAAATATCGATGCAAGACAGTGAGCGTAATTAAGTGTGGTATGCATTCTACAAAAACAATCATGAAACGTTACTTGGCTATTCCTCAAAACATGCCCCCAAGTTCTTGAACAGATCACCAGCCAACACATTGATACCCGCCGCCTTCTCATCCTCAATGCCAAACGCAAGGAAGAGCTCATCATCAAGAAAACCGTGATACTTCTGCCCTCTCTGCTTCCAACTCATGGACGTAACGTAAAACATATCCGAGGTGGACTTGTCTGGATGCTTCTCCCTGCCATGAATCCAGATCGGCTGGCGTGATATCGCGTGGATGTCAAAGGGTGCTTGTTGCTTGAAAACCATGACATAGGGTTCGTAGACACTATGATAGCTAAAGTAGGTTTTGTGCTGGATTATCGTAAAGAGGAACGTGTTGCTGTCGTCAGGAACACAATTGGGATCGTTCCGATTGCATGTTGTGATCTGAAGGGAGTTTGTAGCTTGATGAATAGACTCAAGTTCTGGACCCAGCTTTGGAAGGTATTTTGCCATGCAGCGTTCATCAGACTCTTGAGCGAAGGGAGCTAGATCTGGCCCGACTGAGCCATCTCTGTTGATGAGAGCAAATGATCGCTTTGGGGTCACGTCGTAGTGAGCATACATCTGTCCATTCGAGTCCCAGAAAAGGAACCAGTTCTTCTCGACTGGGTTCCAAGGTAGTGGTCTCTGTAGCTCTGTCCCCAGACGGAACTCGAGGTTTTCTCTGTCGCCTTTCCAATCGACCACCATGCGCAAGTCTTGTGCAAACTGGCCAAAGCAAGTATGAGCTGAATTCGAGCCAAATATTGTGTAAGGCTTCTCAGGGCCATAGAAAACCCGGGCATCATGCGGACCAATGTTGGTGTTGAAAAAGGCCAAGTCTCCCTCGCAACGGCCGCCTCCAGTGGTGGCAGCGACCGTCAGAGTAGTTGGCGGATGCGCACACTTAAGGACATTATCCTGGAACGTGGCATCGCAGACGAGTTCAGCGAACCATTGCGACTCTTTGTTTTCTAAGCGCCATTGTGCCACAATAATCCAGGTGTTATCGAGTGTGGGATGGGGAATGATGTTGGGATTCATGGATGGGAACCCGTTGCCAAAGTCGATCATGAAGAACTTTTTGTCCAGTGTAGACGTTGAGAATACTTCTTGATGCGTGGTGGCCAGGTCTTTAGGGAGGGGCAGGATTCCGGGTTGTGTGTCTCCATGTTGCTCAGGTGTGGGTATGGGGTCTAATGGTGTTTCTGGGAGTGTGTCTGGTAGTGTCTCCTGTGGTACTTCTTGTGGTATCTCTTGCGGTATCCCTTGGGGGATATCTTGTGGTATATCTTGTGGTGTTGTTTGAGGATCATCCGGTATCACCTCGCCGGAAAAGAGGGGATCTTGGTCATCTCCAGCATCCTTGGCAAACTGCGAAGGGGCAAAATTTGTGTTGTGTTTTTGTAGTCCCTCAGGATTGAAGTATAACCTTATGATAGTACCAATAAGAAGAATAGTCGGAAGAACGAAGAGCACCAGCCGCCTGGTATCTTTGACGAGCATCTTGAAAGTGTGACTAATGCTGAGGTAGGATAAGGGATTGGAACACTGGTGATGGGTCCAAGACCTGGATGAGGAGGGGTTGCAATGTCAAGCTTTCTTGAAAGTCTTGGAACAGCTCAATTCAGCCTGTATGAGCGAAATAGGTGGGCGGTCGCATGCGCCGTATCCTACCTATTCCTTATCTGAACACAACCCACGAGTTAATCACAGCTTGACCCTCATGACGACATGGGATCGCCTTATCTTACCCAACAACTCGGACTATTATTGTAACCTCATGTGATGCACATGCATCCAAGGAGCTGAAAAGAGAGAGGAGATGGCACGTCGGCAATGCAAAAGGATTGAGCAATAACGGCACAGCAAGATGTCACAATACTCAAATTCCCGCATGTCACCAATGGATCCTCGTGTAAAGATATGCAGTCAAGATTACAGGGTTGGATGAGAAGCAGGGGCACACACACACACTCACACACAAAAACAATCATCTTCATATGCATGCCGAGGCTTGTCCTTCTTTACACGGACCTTTTGCGGGGTCCCCGCCTCCGCAATGAGGAGGTGGTTGAAGCTTTTCTGTGGGTGTGGCGATCTGCAGGACGCTAATAACGGAACAAGCACCAGAACAGGGGCATAGAGCGATCCCCCAAGTTTTCGGGGTGTGCTCCTCTCGGGAACTATCCCAGTGAAGAATAGTCCCCTTCAAGCGAGTTGCTCTTTCAAGGTTGGAGAAGCAGGGGTAGCTTGCTAGAGTGCGGCGTATTAGGTACGTTTTGATGCCGGGTTTTCCGATGAGAGTTGAATATGCCGAGGATCACAAGCCAAGTAACTGCTCATTGACGACGGAGGACCTGCCCGTTGAACTGACTGAAGGGTTCCTGGCAGGTGAAGCACACGAGGACATTACACCAAGTTGCAGAAGGTGGCGCTCAATAGTGGCATGTTATAACCCCCAGGAATTTATGCTTGAATTCTTATTCTCTAAATTACAGATTTCTCAGATCTTGATACATACATGCTACATAATTACTACCTAAGATCGTGCTTGCTTGCTAGGTGACTCCCCCACGGCCTTCCTGTAAAGCCATGATGCAAACTTGACACTGGGCGTGTCGATAAACCTGTGCGTCAGCTCAGCCAAGCCGAAAGTCAACGGCATAAGGATGAGATGCGGCATGAGGAACGAAATCTCCAAGCCCAATGGCCCCGTTCTCGGCAGTAGTAGCTTATCTGCCCAGTGGGGGATGCCCTTGAGCAAGTCCCCATTCTGCCACCCAGTGGCCAGGTACAGCCTGTCGCCAAGGGTCCAGAGCACTGGCCCGTGAACCAGGTACAGGGCAAAAGAGATGCGGCCAAGATATTGGCAAAATCTTGTTTCGAAGAAGCCCTTGAGCCACAGGATTCGGGGGATGGAAGATACCAGGAATATAGCGGCCCAGAAGAGGTAGAACCACTTGTAGTCGTAAACGGCTTGAGGGTTGAGAGCTGATAGATAGTACCAGCCTCGGTTCTTTGCGAGTTGGTCGATCTCGCGGTTCTCGGAGGGGACTCCGCCGAGAAAAAGACTGAAGACGAGGACGTGGTAGAAGATGAACTCCTTCACAGAGTCAAGGCGTGCCAAGAAGCGTGGTAGCTCTCCCTTCTTAGCCAACAAGTCCAAGTCGCAAAGCAACATGCCAGCAGTAAACATGGCGTAGTGCGAGCCATCGGTGATGTACATAAAGTACACGATGAGACCGACCTCGCACCAAAGCCGAGCAGTTCGCGTGCAGCGTGAAAAGGCTTGCATGGCTGTGTAGATGGCAATGGACCCTCTGAACTCGACGGGAATGGACCATAGGTGTCTATCGTGGCTAAGCCACGGTACGCCGCCGGCTTTGTAAATGAAGCTAAAGTTCTTGAACTCTTTGTAGAACTCTCGAACTTCAGCAAACCACGTCTTTTGCTGGTCAATGTCGCGAACCCAGATGCCGAATAAGTGCCATGTTGTGATGTAGATGAGCAATGTCATGATGAGTGGGAGAAATAGGCGGATCCATCGTCTGAAGAGTGCAGAAGCGAGGTTATCGCTAAGCTGAGCGTGTTCACCCGCTTGGATCAAGGTGAGGGGCTTCAGCGACAAGACGTAACCCGAGATGACGAAGAAGGTCGACACGGCGTAGTGACCTCCAGAGAAGAAGTGTCTAACACCAGGGAGGGAAACAAAGTAATAGTTTCCCTCATACCCAAAGCCATTCTCAAAGATGGGAGTCTGTTTACTGATCTCATGCGCCCAGAGCTCATGGTGATGAAAGTAGACGAGCAGGGCTGCAAAGCCCCGTAGCCCATCCAAATAGGCAGTTGGGCGCAGCTTCTCGGGAGAGGGTAATGATCTTGCTCGAATAAAAGATCTGATCCTTTTGATGGCTTGTTGTATTTTTCCGCCTGCTGGTGCTGGTTTCCAGTATGACTTCCATTCTTTATTGAGGGTCCAGTCGGGGTTGAGGTCGGCTTTGATCTCGTCCCAGTCTTCGACGCTGTCGAGGAGACCGCTGCTTGGAGGTGACATTGTGTTGTATAGGGACGGATAAACAGAGTGAAAAAGAAGAGAGATAATGGTTTCAACAAAGTCAATTGAGATGTCGATAACAAATTCAACTCAATCCTTTTGTCAACGCTTCGTCTTTGACGCTGATCTGAACAAATTGGCATCCCCAGATGAAAGGATTCAAGATCAGGAAATTTAGCCGAGGGAGAAACAAGGCCCAGAAATCATGTGAGAAGATGACGACGTCCCACGGGGAAGAGGAAGATCACGAGTTTGATCAGTCAAATCAATGTGGGAACAAAGAAAGCTAAGCTGAGATGAATGAATTACCGCGAGGGAACTTTTGAGGTGTTTGCTGATCATGGTGCCACGGAGCTGACATTACGCTCCGAGAAACTGCGGAGACGAAATTACCTCTCCGCACTGATTGACAAATTTCATGACGTCTGGAAGTGAAAAATCACATTGTGAATCCTCACAAAAGAGCCCAGCCGTTACCCAACCTCGCCCATGTGAATGACGGGTCAAACGGCAAACAAGGATTCCCTCCACACCCTCAAAGTCGGAGAAGCCCCGAGCCCAGCAGAACCAGGGGGCGTCAAGTTAGTTCCTGTCCTGAGCTCACCCCAGAAAGCTTGTTTAATAAGGGCATAGATCGGTGCGGGGGAAGAATTTCCCCCAGCTTTGACAGGGGTTATATCCGAGGCTCAATTCCCCCCGTTTTCACAAGCCGAATGAGAATTCTTCTGTGACCGACACTTGCTTCTCGTGGGTTGGGTTTGATGCATTGGTGTCTTTTTTCTTGTGCGGCTTAGGTGCGCTATTGTTGCTAGAGTTGAGATTCTAGAGGTAGAGCTAAACTACAGCTTAAGTGGCTCGCATTGACAACTCCATGCCAGATCTAATATAGTCAATTAAACTATACAAGAACCTCTACCCATCCATTGACCTCAACCGAATCTCTCAAAGATCAAATCTTCTCCCACATTACGAGATTCGTCATCCCGGACCTCCCGTTGGCCAACAACAAACCCCTCCGCCATGCAGCATCAGCTCGGAAAAGATCAGGTCGTCCGCTTCACCCACACTCCACGATCCCGCCAGACACGGAGGAGATTCCCTTTCTCGGAAGTTGTCCTTTTGGTTGAGCTAATAATACCCCTGCCAACGTTGCCATATCACATGGGTCTCTCTGTAAAAACCCTTGCTCAATTTCTCCGCTGTGATGTGATGGGGCAACACCCCGTGGCGATGCCGATTTCTGTTCGAGTCCACCACACCCCGGTTCTCCGGTAGTTATTGATAAGGCAGCTCGTGGGGAAACGGGGTCGGGTTTCTCTTGGTACTCATTTAGTTTCCTCTGTCCATCAATTAAACTCCCAGTCGAATTCCCAAGCTCTACCAAGAACGAACCAAGTGTAAAAACTTGCCATTGTCTTTCTCTTTCCGTTCTCTTCTGGACAAAGCCCAACAACGGTTGGTCATGGCGAGTGGCCCTCGACGGAACCTCCCATCCAGTCTTCGCATTCCTCCCTCTACCGTCGAGTGGACCGTGACTAAGAAATACGACACCAACAACACCACCCGAGAGATCGAAAAGATGGGCTCCCCTCTTGGCTCGCCAACCTTGGCGGCCTCGACGGCAAAGTTCAGGAACAAGGTACCTGCTCAGATGCAGAGGTGTCTACCGCTATACATTGGATGCGTGTGCTTGCTTCTCATCATCCTCAACTTCGACGTCTTTTACGCCATCCCGAGTCCTCTTGATCTCATCTGGAAAGAGGGAGAGCATCCCACATCGCCCAGCCGTGGCAGCTCATTCCCGCAAAAGATTTGGCAAACATGGAAGCTCGACCCCCTCAACTTTGAGGACCGCGATCTCGTCACCTCACGGACGTGGGTAGCCAAGAACCCCAACATGCGATACGAGGTTTTGACAGATGCCAACGAGATGGCATTCGTGGAGGAGCACTTTGGGCCCAATGGCCTCAATCGACCAGACATTGTCAAGTTTTACCGCAGCATCAACTTGCACATTATCAAGGCTGATCTGTTGCGGTACATGATAATGTACGCTCAGGGTGGAGTGTACGCAGACATTGATGTTGAGGCTCTACGGCCTGTGCATCGCTTCATCCCCGAGCGATATGACGAGAGGGATATTGACATGATTGTTGGTGTTGAGATTGATCAGCCTGATTTCAGTGATCACCCAATTCTCGGCAAAAAGTCAAAATCCTTCTGTCAGTGGACCATCATTTCGAAGCCTCATCAGCCTGTGATGCTCAAGTTGATTGAGAACATCATGGCGTGGCTTAAGAATGTCGCCAAGGAGCAAAAGGTTCCACTTGGAGAAGTCCAACTCGACTTTGACCAGGTCATCAGTGGTACAGGGCCCTCAGCTTTCACAAAGGCCCTGCTTGAGCAGATGAACCAGAGGAGATCAGGTGGACCTAAGGTTACCTGGGACATGTTCCATAACATGGACGAGTCAAAGATTGTTGGTCGCGTGTTGGTGCTCGACGTGGAAGCGTTCTGCGCTGGACAGGGACACTCTGATTCAGGCAACCATGATTCTCGTGGAGCCCTCGTCAAGCATCACTACCATGCATCCAACTGGCCTAGTAAGCATCCTCGATACAGCCATCCTGTGTATGGGCAAGTTGAAGACTGCAACTGGAATGCCGAGTGTGTGCGTCTCTGGGATGAGAACGTAGCCGAGTACAACAAGTTGACTGAGGAAGAAAAGAAGACAAAGATAGACGAAGCAAAGAAGGGTGGTGATTAAGTAAAGTGAATGAATTTTTGGATAATGAATGAATCTTGATACCTAGGTACCTAGTTGGTAATAACGGCGTTGAACCTGTTTTAAAGACATAAAAACTACAAACAATTGATGACAGTTTTCTGGTGATGTCTTTTCTCATGATACCTCGTTGCCGCTGACGACCTCGGATTTCCACCAATAGCGGCTTGTCGCATATGCAATAATCCTTGATGACGCCTCCCTTGGCAAACAGAACGGGAGCCTCGGCATCTCACTTCAAGACCCCGCGTTCTCGGATGATGAGTTTCATTCCAACCCCAAACTTCTTCCTTACGTCCTACACAAATTAATTCATTCATTCAACAATGGCTTCTTCATCTGATGAAAAGAAACCCGTCATCATCGTCGGCGCAGGTCTCGCCGGTCTCGTCGCAGCATTTGAGCTATCAGAGCGAAAAGTGCCCGTTCTCCTCATCGACCAGGAAAATGAGCATAACCTTGGCGGACAGGCATTCTGGTCCCTCGGCGGCATCTTTGTGGTTGATTCTACCGAGCAGCGCAGGATGGGTATCAAAGACTCGAGGGAATTGGCCATGAGGGATTGGTTGGGATCTGCTCGGTTTGATCGGGAAAAGGATGATCACTGGCCAAGGCAGTGGGCCAAGGCTTTTGTCGACTTTGCGACCGATGAGATGGAAAATTACGTCAAGGATCGAGGACTTGGTTTCTTGGTTAATGTTGGTTGGGCTGAGAGAGGTGATGGAACAGCGACTGGACATGGAAATTCAGTCCCCAGATTCCACATCACCTGGGGAACAGGTCCAGAAGTTGTGAGAGTCTTTGCAGAGCCTGTCAAGAAGGCAGCAGAGAAGGGTATCGTCAGCTTCAAGTTCAGACACGCCGTCGATGAGCTGATCATTGACGAATCTGGACGAGCAGTCGGAGTCAGAGGTCGAATTCTGGAAGATGACGACTCTCCTCGCGGTATCAAGTCCTCTCGAGTCGAAAAGGACAAGTTTGAAATTCGCGGCTCAGCTGTTATCGTTTCCTCGGGTGGCATTGGAGGAAACGTCGAAGCCGTCAAAGCAGCTTGGCCCGTCGACAGACTTGGTCCCAAAGTCCCGGAGAACTTTGTCGTTGGCGTTCCTGCGCATGTTGACGGACGCATGATTGGTATTGCAGAGGAAGCTGGTGCTCATGTCATCAACCGAGATCGGATGTGGCATTACACAGAGGGACTTCAGAATTGGAATCCCATCTGGCCGAATCACGGTATTCGAGTTCTTCCTGCGCCGTCTTCCCTCTGGCTCGACGCAACGGGCAAACGGTTGCCACCTTTTCTCTACCCTGGCTCGGATACTCTGGCGACTCTCAAGTACATCTGTAGCACGGGATACGACTATACCTGGTTCATCCTCGATCAGTCAATCATTGCCCGCGAATTCGCCCTCTCCGGTTCAGAGCAGAATCCCGACATCACAGGAAAGAGTATCTGGTTGCTTCTCACACGAGTGTTTGGAAAGAAAGGCACCGTTCCTGTTCAAAACTTTCAGAAACATGGCGCAGACTTTGTCGTCCGTGAAAACCTCGAGGATCTTGTGGTCGGCATGAACGAGCTCGCAAAGGCTCGTAACGGCCCGTTGCTCAACTATGACGATGTCAAAGAGGTGGTTCAAGCCAGAGATGACCAGTTTAACAACCCTTACACCAAAGATGGACAAGCAATGCTCGTCCACAACGCGAGGACTTACTGGCCAGATAAACGAAGCCGAGTCGCTCCTCCGCATCGTCTTCTTGACAAGGCACACGGTCCTTTGATTGCTGTTCAGATGAATCTTCTTACCCGCAAGACTCTTGGTGGTATCGAGACGAATCTTGACAGCAATGTCATGAGGGAAGATGGAAGTCCGTTCCCGGGTTTGTATGCTGCTGGAGAAGTTGCAGGATTCGGTGGCGGCGGAGTTCACGGATACAGTTCTCTCGAGGGAACATTTGTTGGTGGATGCATCTTTTCAGGTCGTGCAGCAGGAAGAGCCATTGCTCGAGAACTCTTGGGCGATGATTCCTCATCTGGCGCAACAGGAAGCAAGTTTAGCTCACGCCTGTAAGACTTTGAAGGTATCAGCCTTGGGCGGTATAGCATTTGCTTCAGCTTGGATTACAATTTCGCGCGTTATTTGATTTGGAAGGATCAAGGTTTCACATCATAAGTAGTTTCATTTTACGATTTCATTGGCTCATTCATACGAAAGGAATTAGCGCTCACCCCTTCAATTCTTTCTTGGGGGCTATGCATGGATGGAGTTAATAATGTGACCCCATCGTAAAAGCCGACCAGATCAGCAGCTTCATGCTTCCACAGCCACCGTTTTATTGTCAAATTTCAGCAGAGGACCTGTTCTTGTCCACTTTCAATACCACTGATACTTATCTCGTAGTCAAAGGGTTAAAAATCAGTCCAGCATCAGCCTCGATGCACATGGAAACACATCCCAGCCCCCCTGACCTCTAACTGTATCAGTTTGAATGCGAGTGGATCACTTCGGTGCCTTACACGCTGGCCAAGAAAACGAAGCATCGATGTGGCTGCGCAGGGACCTCATTCCATAGTTCTTGCTCGCGTGAGTGTCGATCATCCATCCAATCTCTCACTAGCTTCGGCGAACTAAGAACCAATATGCCGAAGGATGATAGAGCAGTCGGTCAAATTACCGTGATCAGCATGAACTCGACTTCAGAGGATTCGATACTTGGTTATATGAACAAAAGTCAAAGACTGACGCACTCATCCACTCGTCATTCTGAGTCTCTGTGGCTATCAACCTAACAACACTTCGAGACCAGAACCCTGTGTCAAGTGCTTCATCTTCAACCCAGCCTTACAAATCACCGATTAGTCCCCTGTCAAACTAACAAGCCCCCAGCCCACTTTTGCTTCTTTTCTCGTCGCGGCTTGGTTGCATGATCGTCCCTACAAGGCGCCACCCACCTCACATTTTCCAGAAAGCAACGTCTCGCCAGGTGGGTGAATCCTGATTCATGGGAAGCGGGCCCCTGTAAATAATCTCGAGGCTCTTACTGGACTCTGGGACCGCCCAAAATCTCACATCCTACACTAAAAGCACGGCTCTGCGCCTTACCGGGGGCTTAGCTAGCATGGTATCTACATGGAACAGCGGTGCCGAGGAAGCGTGACAGCCATGTTTCGATCTCCATTTCTACCTCCTGTTGCCGGTGTTTTCTCTCCCTTTCTTATGTCCGAATTAAGCTGTCTGATGAAATTCACGTCTCCTTGACGACCTTCTGTCATCATCACAGGTCTAACAGGGACCGGTTTTCAACGCCCGTGTGGCACGTCAACTTGACAAGATGCATTCTCTTTTGCCATTCACAGTCCTCTTGAGCAGCTTTGCTGCCAAGGTTCTCGGCGATAGTCAGTTCGTCACGCCCGGATCGGCCGGATCAGACAGCTGGAGAAATAACCCGGGCTTCGATGTGGGAGAGAGCATGAATGTGGAATGGGAAACGGACCTTGATGAGACGAACCTTTTGCTATGGCAGGATTACCCTCCTGCCGGAGGCGGCACACAATTCTTCTTCCAGTACAGAGGTGAGTAATTGTTAAGTCTTGATCCCATCCCAAGGCTGACTGGATCACAACAGAAAACACCACGTCGACAAGTTACATCTGGAAGGTTGGCTTCGACGGCTTCTCCACCGACGTCAAGAAGGGTGAAGATGCCGTCTTCCACTGGACACTCTATGCCGCCGGCGGAACCGTCGACGCTGTCGCCAACTCGCAAGCCTTCAACGTTACCGTGCCCAACGATGAACCGTCGACGACGACCGGAACACAGACACATACCAGCGGAGCGAGTCCCACAAAAGCCACTACTTCAGCTACCGATGAACCAACTTCAGAACCGACCGAAACTTCGACTAGTGACAGCTCGAGCTTATCCACAGGTGCCGTTGCGGGTATCGCTGTTGGAGCCACCATCGGAGGTATTGTGGCCCTTGGCGGTTTAGGCTTTCTCCTATGGAGACGTTTCCGCAAGGGTCCCTCAACTGCTGCTGCTGCTGCTGTTGCTGGAGAACAAGAAAAGGCCCCGACCCAGCCACAGCAACTCGACGCTACAGGTGCAGGTTATTACAAACCCCCACAAGCTCCGACGGAACTTTCTGGCCAGTCTTGGAGCCCAAATCAAACCGAGTATGCTCGAGGTCCTGGCGGCCTTCATGAAGCACCATAAGTCGTTACTTCCTGGCAGAAAGTATAGTCGTAACTACATCAAGGGTGACTTTTGTTCTGGACACCGGTACGAGTCATTGGTATTGGCGAAGCATGGAGTTGATGGGATGGGTCATATATAATCTGAAAAATCTTCAAGTTCTAGGGATATTCCCTTCTTATTAGATTAGGTATTTTGAAACCACATTTCTTATCAAACAACCATATATCCCAACAGTCTTGTCATAACGCTCTCGATGAACATGTCTATTGGCTCGTGCTATTAAAGGAAACGATGGAGGAAACGTCGTGCAAAACTCGTAGCAGATCTCACGGGCTTGAAGCAGAATTCACGAAGAGCAATATGTTTGTCTCTGTGAGGTAGGTAATAGACAATATCATCCATGACACTGGCCAGAACAGACATAGGTTTGGGTTCGATTTAAATACAGCAGACTACAGCTACTAAGGATTTACAGCAAGAAAGTTCCACTCAATTAATAACCTATCCTGGAGGGCGGCCGATTATTCACTCATCACAGCCCAGACAGCCGTCAGTCCTCCTACGAGAGCCAACGATCCTCGTACAATATTCATCCATCGCCAACGCTTCAGCAGCTCAACTACCTCCTCTTTGCTTGCCTTCTCCAACTCGTTCTTACTACCCGCAATGGCATTCAGTCGATTGTTGGTGCCCATCATCACAAGCCCAGTCCAGGGTATCTGAGATATCGTCGCAATAGCGGCCGCAGCCCAAATTGTGCGCTGAGAAGGGACGAGGTATGCGGCAAATGCTGAGGATGAAGCCGATATGATGGAAAGTGGAACTAGAGTTACGGCTCCTCGCGTGTAGAATTCTTTGAAGAAGGCTGTGTTGATGGAGATGGGTTGCTGGTATAGAAGTGGGACAGTGAGATGAGAAGCACCGATGTTGACACCAGCCAGGAAGATGGACGACGTTAGCCCAATGGCCTGAGTGACACGAGTTACTGAGTCCATTGTGATATTGGCCTCTGTCGTCAATTGTTTGAGGATTGCTCAGATCTGTTTGCGTTGTTTTCTGGGCGAGAAGTTGTTTCCTGCGGATAAGCAAGGCAGGTAAGAGGAGCTAGGATGATTGATAAGCTTTGATGGTCCTCATATCATAAGCCACTGACGTCAATGAACGTCAATGCAGTGGTGCTATCAACGACTTGAGCCCAGATCAATGTTCCTACTCCTCTTGTATGAAGGTTACATCATGATGTTATTTATGATTGTGGATGATGGACCGCGTGCCCTTGGCATGATATGTGGCATTTAATGGCAAATATAAAGAGTTGACCAAGTAGGTATGCACAAAGAGTTATTTCTTTCATGTCCACATTGAAATATCCATTTCCATCCACGGTTCCTAAGCTTCAGGTTTCCTTCCGTAAATTACACGGCTGTTAGAGCATTAGCATATTGAAACAAAAGGGATAGGGGGACAATACATAGACCAGTAGGCATGGATCCTCGGATTATTTAAATCCTTCCTAGCCTCAACAAGAAAAACGCTAACCTCCTCAGAAGTCCAACCAAGACACCTAGTAAACAAAGCCATGGAAAGACCCTCGAGAAGGTCATCTGTGTTATACTTGCTCCACTCTCCAAGCTCTTTGAATTTCTTCTCCTTAGGCCAGCGATTTATCGGCCACTTGAATGGAACCTCTTTAATGTCAACGAATCCAATCTCGGCCATCATGTCCTTGAGTTTGTCAATCTCTACGAATGGAGTTCCGTGTTCTTTGGCTGCTTTTGCTAAGAGAACGTTCCATTTGCGGAGGGCGTGGTCTTCGGTGAGGGTCTTGTCGTCTGACTTCATGAATGCATCGACGTCTTGGAACTCTGCATAGCCACCCGGCGCAAGGTTGCTAGTTGGTCAAGTCAGTAGTTGTCGAATTGTTAGCTAAACCATGAGATTACTTACTCATAAATCTTGCGCAGATACTCTGGCCAGTTCTTGACAGAGACATTCATCATTCGGCTGTGAATGTAATCAAAAGGCTGAGAATAAGTCCACTCTTCGTCGATGTCGTCAATCTCAAACTTGACATTCGGGGGCACACTGTTCGAGTCTAAGTTTTCATCCGTCTTTCATGCGGGAACTCATCTCATACAAATCCGGTTGGGTAGGAGACAGATCAACCCCTATGACCTGCGCAGAATATTAGCCTTGTCCGTCCTCTGAAATACTCGCTCTCACCTCGGTCTCGGGATGTTCGTCAGCATAGTCAATTGCCCAGATACCAGTACCAGTACCCAGGTCGAGAACCCGGCCGGTCTTGAATTCGGGAAGATTTGGTGGGGAGAGACCAAGCTTGTTGTCAAAGGTCAGGAGGAAGAGGTTGTGCTGCAAGTCTAAGAACATAAGTGTGGTGATCCTGGATAGCAGATTGAAGTCCCATCTTACCTAGTCTGTTGTTCTCTGTTTCGTCATTGGGCATGTAGTATTCTAGAGCATGTAAGAGGGACTCCAGGGAAGATCAATTCATGCAACTCACTTCCGTCCTTGTATGCGTGGTATGTTCTGCCGTTCTCACATCGATAATTCAAAATCGAGCTGCTCACGCTCGCAGTTGAGGAAGAAACGTCCTAAACCGTGGCTTGCATCAGCGATTGTCCTCTTTCACAGCACCTCAAAGCACAAGAAGCCGTCTATACATACATCACCAACTGAAGAGTCTCGATCGTCGTCAACCTCAATTGAGAGTTAGTTAAAATTCCCATCATACTAGAGAAGGGTTTCTACATCAGCGGCAATGACGGGGCCCGCATTGGAGGTAGTCATTTCGTCCAGAATTAAGCTGCTTCAGATGCGCACTGAGGTCCAAGTGGGTGTCGAGGTTGAAGGATCAACATGCCTCAAAGATGGAGCAGCGGTCAGTTTTTATCATTTAATCCCTCGTACCACCCTTGTCTGTCAGTTCAAGCAGGGACCAATGATGCTTCATTTAGGTGTGGTGTTGTTTCCTCTCCTCTCATCAGCAGCATGTTCTCCACCGACAACCAACAGAAACTTCTTGACTTTCTGGGATCAATCATGTGTTTGGAGGCTGACTGTGGCTTCTCATTGGTGGAGGATGCAGTTGAATAACGAACGACAAGCATAACAGCGGGAAACCCACCTACTTCCGGAGTGTCCGTCCGTGTATGTATGTACTCGCGTCAGACACGTCACATCATGGGGAAACTTTGCAGGCATGCAGCGGATCCGGGATGTGCTTCTGCGCTGTGGACCGACTTTATCTGGAGTATTTATTTATGCCGATTGTCATGATATAACTATAAAGGCTTTGCAACAAGATAATTTTGATGTGATAAATGGGTTTACAGGCTTATCCCTCAACTAAGCAACTCATCCCATGATTTTGTTAAGACAGCCACTCAATGCCCAATCCCTTTGCCGCTTAGAAATGCCAGACCAGCTGCAAGCAACGTTCAGATCCTAGATCGTCTTTCCACCAACCTCCAATACCTAGGGGCCAATGCTATGCGGATTCTCTTGCCCCAAATAATCATCGGGACGAATAGTAAACCAATTGCAAAGGCAATGCAACCACTGAGGATGTACATGTTGGTCAAGCCCATGGTTTTCATCCATGGGACTAAAGCGAATGGCACCGCAACCGAGACGGCATTTCGAAGAAAGGCCACGCCGATAAATGCTTCTGCCGTGAGCTACATGACTTGGCGTGTGAGCCATGTTCTCATTATATCGATACAAGAGAGCTTACCTCGCAGTATGTGTCAACGATGAGAGTAAAGGTAATGTCCCCGTTTGCTCCAAGTCCAAAAGCAAAGAGGGTGCCTCCAATCGAAGGGTATATCCGGTGCATGCCCTAAACAATTGTCAGTATACTTGACTTTTCCTTTCTCTTGGAAAATTGACTCACCTTGCCAGCAGTGACGCCAAACATGATGATACCACCAGCCATGGCAACAGTCGGGACAACAAGAGGGTAAAGTCTCATCTCAGGCTCAAAGATGCCACCATTTCGACGCGCCAGCCACACAATAACCCAATCAGACAAAGGTCCCCCGTAGATACTACCAAAGATATTGCCAACGAATGGGCCCAGTGTCATGTATCCAATGCCAGCTGTTGTAAAGCTGTACGGCGGCTGTGCAAAGACGATGGAGACAGCAGACATGTAGAGAACGAGCCAGCACACGCCAGATGCGAACTGTAGGGCTGTAAAGAAAACACGAGGAAGAGTGATGACGTGAAGCGGAATCACGAAAAGCTGCGGAAGAGACTCTGGAGTAGGCGTGGTAAAACGAAGGCGTTGTCGCCATGTGTTGATTAGGGTTGTCGAGTCAGTGCGCATCATAGTAGTAGCAGCATATCTTTCAGCTTTAAGATCCTCCTTTTCGTCTTCGAGTGATGGATCCGTAACTGTCAAAGATATAGAAGCACCAGTTTGTCCAATCGAGACGGGAACAAACTAGGTCTCTTCGAATAAGAAGAGAAACGCCACAAAGAGGGCTGTCATGGAAATAGAGAGTGCGTAGTAAGACCAACGCCAGCCTTGTTCCGCCGCCTGAGAACCAGCGGCGAGAGGCGTGAGAAAAGAGCCCACCATGACTGCAGTGAAGTAGATGGCGTTGGCTGAGCCACGTTGGTGGACAAAGAATAGATCGGCAATCTAGTCAAGAGTCAGAACGGCACTCAAGGGATCAAGTGATGAAACCCACAGTCATTTGAACCGATGTTTCGTTAATGGCTCCAGCCAAGCCGGTCATTATAGAAGTTAGAATTAACTCGGTGTAGGACGATATAGAAGATGTCCACCACGATACAGCGGCCAGGGCTGCCGTTGAGACGACATAAGTTGATCGACGACCGTACTTGATTGTGAAGGGGATGAAAAATATGCAGCCCATGGCCAGTCCAGCCCGTTGTGCCGACTGGGCATGGGTAAGCTGGGTGATGGTTACTCCTAGGTCGACGGTCATCTGCTGCCAAAAAACAGTTTGAATAGAGAGATTGGTAAAGGCGGCGACGGTCACGGCGATGGTGAGACCATAGTTGAAGCACTTTCTCCAAGTGCTCCAGTTCTGGAAAATGTCAATGAGCACAGGCAGTTGATGTTTACGATCTATCAAGGCAGAAGTTCACGAGTGGTTCATTTGGGTTGGATGACGGAGATGGAGAGAGCATGAAGGTTGAGACACCTGTAGACTCTTCCGGCTCTGCATAATGAACTCAGCACAGGCAGGAAAGCGGCGGTAGTAACATGGGACCCTTACGCAGCACCAACCGGACTGTGCCGGGAGGAGCCATAGCAGCTCCGGTTGACATGATGAGGGAGAGCTAGTGGAACTCTCAACTCAAGAAAAGACGAGACTGTCGATTTCTTTTTGTGTGACTTAATCCAGACCCAGAGGCTGGGTGTTGCCCTGTTTATAGATCGATATCTAAGACCAGCTGCAAGGCCCTTCAAGTATGCGCACACATGCTCTATAATCTGCATGCAAGGAAGCGTCTCAACTAAGACCTTTTTCTGCAGACCCGAGGTCTCGGACGCGTCAAGATAAAGCTAAACAACAATTGAGGTTGTCTCGACCCCGGTCGCAAACTCAGGGGTTGATGCAACAACGTTGTTACTGCAGCTGCACGTCGACAGCAATGCCGATTCTGGGGAAAGAAGCAAAAAGTGTCACAGCCTATCCACGATTAGCTCTCAAACCCTTGCCTTTACCTCTGCTGTTCCTTTCTCTTCTTGGTGATCTTCCTCAAGGTTCCAGATTCTAGGGTTTGATAACCCAAGCCACCCACCCTGTCAGGTGGTGATAAGCCCCATGGAACCAAACCCAAAGCAGAAGCTGGATGCGCCCCCCGGCTCCATCTTCCTCTTTCGTCTATAAACTCCACGGATCTCTGGGAACCGACGCGTCGTTGGCGGCTCCATCCTCTCGATCCAAACATTCCCCCTCCCCCCCCACACACCCAGGGCGAACGATCACCGGAATCTCGCCTACCTTGTCCGCAGAGGAAATGATGGCCCGTTCCCGTGGGGGATGTCTCAACTGTAAACGTCGTAAACGGAAATGCGACGAGACGCGCCCTGGCTGCCAGGCTTGCGAGAAGCGTGGCATCCTCTGCGAGGGTTATGCCACGCCCTTGCGTTGGGCGAATGGCATCGCCTCGAGGGGCCGGTTCGCAGGCGCGTCGGCCCCGGATCCTCTCGCCGGGGCTAGCAAGGCTCCGGCAGATGATGGAGACAGTGCCGGACAGTCTTCCCCAAACTCAACCTCTACCCCTGGCCATGCCGGCTCCGTCGCCGCTCGCTCTGACCTATCACCGACCTCTACCTCCACCGTGTCCGATACGCAGGAGCAGGTGTTTAAGAAGTGTTGGACTTCCTATCCTACCCCCCCGAGGTAAAAATGCTTGCTAAGGTTTTGGCTAGTTCTCCATTCTGGACTACATCGGCTGTACACCACGGAGCAGCACTGCTGGATCCAACCCTTCTTTGAGGAGATGGGGAGGCAGAGCCCTGCTCTCGTCGTCATCTCGGTAGCCATCCAGGGCTACCTTGATGATCGCTGCCGGGGCCTGTCGGTGGCATCCATGGAACGAGTCGACCTTGCCCTGCAAACCTTCCGACAAGAGCTCTATGACCGTCACGAGAAGATGCATACCGCGACCGTCTGTGCTGGTTTGCTGGTGTGTACTATTTGTGTAGGTTCCCAGTGTTTGCCCATACCCGCCCAGACTATTCCCTGTCCTATAATTCGCACCTTGACTGATAATCCCACCTATGCAGCTCTTCCAAGCCCACCCGTTTACCATGTACATCGATTTGATGGTGAACGTCTACAACCTACGACATAAGCTGACCGTCCCCGGCCTAATACCGATAGAAGACTTGTATACACGTCATGTCTTGGAAGTGATGGGTGTCATGGATCTACCGTCGATGGCTATTGGTCGGACAGGTCAATCCGTGGGTGTATGGAAGCTCCTCCGCAAGCTCCAAGATACCCGGAAGGAGGGGAGGGTTGATGGGATCGAGGTTGCGTCAGGCATGCCCATGTCTCTGCTCGATATATTCGCCAGCATTCTCGACAATGACGTCGAATATACCGAGAACAGGCTGTGGACTTGGGCAGGTCAGCTTGGCGAGTATCTACAGTGCCATCTGTGGGACTGTTGGAGGTTCTCAGCTATCCTCGAAGTCCGACGTCGATACAGGCTAGAACGGAAACAGAAGGGAGTCGAAGTCAACAACGACCAAGGCTCTGCAGCGGTACCCAACACAGAGCTAATCCTCTGCCGACTCATGTCATCAATGGACGCCCTACATCGAGCATTCGAACTGCCACAAAACCAACATCTCCTCGTTCACAATGGACTAATGTACCCTCTAGTCACCGTCAGCCTCGAGGTACCCCTTCTACAGGACCATCCAGACTGGAAGCACACTCTCGACAGTGTGCGGGCCACTTTTCGCGAGAGGGATACATTTAACTTGATCAACGTGATATTCGACATGTTAGATGAAGCATGGCAGACTGGGACATCGACGTTTGACATTGAAGAGGCGGCACGTCAAAAGGGAGTTGAGATTGCTCTTTTCTAAGGGATTTGGGATGGATATATTTTACAGGGGCGTTCGTAGGGAAATTGCATGGATTTTGGGATACCATATATGTCTTGGGACTCGTTCGTTTATCTAGGATTGTTGGCGTACTCTTGATGAATTGGAAGTCTTCGAATCATTGCATGTTGTTTACCTATCATGATTATCATTCCCCGGAATCACTTAACTAGATAGACAAATACATCATTGATAGTGACAAAGGAGAGATCAGTAAGGTCTGGAGTTCGGCATGATTGCTAAGAAACAGCCAGGACTTTATTTCACCAATGAGGTGTCTATAATAGTGGTACAGGGACCAGGCGCACCAAATAGGAGCTTATTCATGTTGGTTGATTTGATTCTTTACAACTATCTTTGCCATGTGTATATCTACCCTCTTAAGGAATCTGATGATCCTTGGCGGGAACTCCGGCTGCCCATTGATACTTTGAAGCCGCATGCTCTGGCAGGGGATGCTTCTGACCCTCCAGTCCATAAAAGTTCTCACGGTAAGAACCTCCTGGAACAGCATAGTCATCCCAGAATAGCCCTCTTGCCCGAAGCTCTGGAAGCAAAAGATCGATAATGTCCTTGAAAGATTGAGGGAACAGAACATAGGCCTGAAGAAAGGTTAGTCATGTTTAGTTGCTAAGCATGGTTTACTTACAAAGTTGAAACCATCAACGTCAGCCTCGTCGATCCATTCTTGCAGACCATCGGCCACCTGTGAGGGTGTACCAACCAAGAGAGGACCGTTTCCTCCGAGGCTGATGTGTTCAGCCACTGTGTGCTTGGTCCACTTGGAATTGGGAGGCGAAAACTTGGCATATCCTTCAACAGTTGATCTGAACAATGCAAATGTCAGCAAAAGAATTTCATGAGAATCAGGGTATGAACTGACCGGACAGCATTACTCTCAACTTGTCGAAGTTCCTCATCATCCCCATACTGGTCCAAGTCGATACCAGTCCACCCACCAAACAAAGACAACGCACCCTCATGAGAAGCATACTTCTTATACTCATTATACTTAGCCAAAGCCTCCTCCTCAGTCTTGCCGATAATAGGAGTCACCAAAGCAAGAACCTTGATCTTACTAGGATCTCTCCCAAACTGATCCCTAGCCAGCTGTCGAATCTCTGCAATGTTCTTCTTGCACACAGAAGGAGCATGAGCTGATGTAAAGATTGCCTCTGCGTGTTGAGCTGCAAAGGCTTTTCCAGCTCGAGAAGCTCCGGCTTGGAGAAGAAGGGGCGTTCTTTGAGGACTGGGATCTACGAGATGAGGTCCGGGAACGTTGAAGTACTTTCCTTGGTGGTTGATCTGACGGACGAGTTCTGGGTCGGTGTAGATGCCCTTTTCGCGGTCTAGCTTGACGGCGTCGTCTCTCCAGGATGATTGGAAGAGCTTGTACATGACTTCCATGTACTCTTCGGCTTGTGCGTATCGTTCGTCGTGCTAATAGGTCAGCAGTAGCTCAATGTCGAAGTAGGGATGTCTCACATCCAGTTGCTCAGTTCTACCCAGGTTTCTAGCAGCGGAGTCTAGATAACTCGTAACAATCTGCATCAAGGTCAGCGAGGAACGCCAGCTCGTTTGTGACTTCCTACATTCCATCCCAACCTGTGAAGATGTTAGCTCAGAACTATGAAAACTTAATGGGCTACTCACCTTCCCTTAGTCAGATGATCAACAGTCGACAAGCGTCTAGCAAGATGGAAAGGCTGCTCATAGGTTGTAGAAACCGTCACACCAAATCCAATGTTCTTTGTCGCTGCAGCCATAGCAGGGACTGTAACCAGGGGCTCAGTGAGGGGCCATTGAGCTCCAGAGATGATGGCAGGATCCAAAGACTTCTTGTAGACATCATAGCCTCCTGCAAGATCTTATGAATTTGTGACTTTAAGCATGGGACTTCCAGCTCATACCTAGGACATCCGCAATAAAGATACCGTGGAACTTGGCTTCTTCGAGAAGCTTAGCCAACTCTACCCAGTGCTCAGTGTCTTTGAACTTCCACGATTCATCATCGGGATGTCTCCATAGTCCTGGCGACTGATGACCACTGCCTATAATTCCAATCGACATATCAGCATCACATCAGCTCTGCAGGACCGGGGAACCAACACATCATCACAAACGCATTAACAATGAGGTTCTTCTTGCCCTTCGAGCTCTCATCTTGGGAAGCCATTGTGTCTGTTTGCCGAGGTAATGTCAAACTCCGATTGGACTGTTCCAAGTTCACAGGTGTTTTCTCTAGGATACTGTCAAACTGCCGGTCTTTTATGATATCCCGGTCACCGACGACGCGAGCTCCGATGTAGGTAGCTATTGCGTGATTCTCGTCATCATGGTAAATCCTGCAAGTTCTTCGCCGTAATGCAAGACCAGCAGGGTTCTCCTCTGGCATATCTCGGCACTTGACGGGTTCGGTTAATCAACGAGTGTTTCCTTGGGCGGAGGCGATGGCGCAATTATCGACGCGTCTTGCTCATGCTGATCAACCCCGCGCAATCACATCTAGAACATGTCGGAGAGCTTCCAGAGGCGGTTTAGTGTTAATTTCATCCGTTATCTCGGGATTTTCACGTCACTTGTCCGACTTTTGGTCTCTGCCTGACAGGCGCCGGACTCGCTCTGTTGAAGATGTGGTGAGATCTTGACAGCTGCTTGGCGTTCTCGGGGATTTTCCGAAAAGAGAAAAGATTGGACTACGTTTCAGGCTATCATGACGGTGCGTCTTAGTTTTTCAATAGCTGGTCTTGGCTTGACAGCTGTTTGGAAAAGATGCTCCGGGTTATGAGGTGACGGTGACACGAAGGGTTCCTTTGAATTACATCGTCTTGGAGATTTGCTTGCAGGTTAATTCTTTTACACACTTGGGAAGTTTTTTCTCAGTAGATATTTTAATAGTATCATCTTAATTTGTAGAGTCTATCGTTCTACGACATATTCTAAAGTTCTAGATGATAGTAACCTCCAATTTGACCACCCCAACCCAGTGATATCTAATCTATTCCTTCTTGACCTGCTCAGTCTCCTCACCAGATCCCGAATAGTCATTCTGGCTATCAACAACGTGAGGAACAGGAGCTTCCTCCGACGAGCGAGCGGATGAACCAAAGTGCTTCAACACCAACCACGCAGGGAAAAGCGAAAGACCCCAGAGTAGGAAGTTGAAATAGATACCTCCAACCTCGGCAAACAGCGGCAGTGAAGTGATGCCGTAGCTGACGGCCTGCCAAGCTGACTCGGTACCTCGGAGAAGAGCAGAGTAGCGGATGATTTCGTCCTGGGTGTCGGCCAAGTTGTGGATGATAAAGTACCTAAGATATGATCATTAGATGATGAACTTTGGCGTGAAATCTGAGTGTTCTTACAGGAAGAGGTAGTTCAGCTGGAATCCCAAGGTCAGGAAGACAAACACAGCAAATGCCGCACCGAATCCATCACTGGTCCAGTCGTAGGTAGGCCTCGTCTGGCGGAACCTAGTCGCTAGGATCGTGGCCCAGATCCACCAGCCCCCCTGAATAGTGGCGATGACAGCGAAAGAAGAACGAGTTCTGGTCTTAAGGGGAACAGTAACCCGATCAAGCCAAGTCTAAATCTGTTGTTAATCCAGGACTTGTATCAGTTCACATGGGAGACTTACTCCAAGAATATTGCCAGCAATGACGGCAATCAAACCACCAAGGAAGGATCCAAGAGCACGAGCTCGCACAGAGAACCACACTAAAAGCCGTCAGCATATGTCATGATCTTTAAACCCAAGTCATCCTTACATGAGAGGTAGGTGAAAAAGACAGCCTCGGAAAAAACAGCCTGCCCAATGAAAAGAACAATCAAGAGGAACTTCTTAGTAAAAAAGAGTCTTCCAGTCTCCTTGAGCTCAAAAACGGGACTCTCCTCAATCGACAAGTCCACCTTCTTGCCATCAGTTCGTTCCACCTGGTGAGGCTTGTTAAGAAGGAAAGCAACAAAAGGACCTGCGGCTTGGATGGCGATAAAGATGAGGAAAACAGTGTATGAGACCTTGCCAGCTTCGTTGCGGTCAGCGTTCAGGCCGAGGTTGATAGCACCACCTAGAATCTGGCCTGAGAGACGGTAGGTGAGCCAGTAGCCGAGAGCCTTTCCACGGTTCCATGGCTCAGGGTATGCGATGGCAATGGCAGCTTCAGCCATCCAAAAGACTCCAGCGGAGATACCGCATAGAGCAGCACCGAGAAGTGTCAGCCACTCAGTTCCGAACCTGTTGTTGGTATACAAGCCAGCTGCATAAGGGGCATAGCCAATTCTACAATATCGTCAGTGGCGAACATATAACACATCTCCAAAACATACGTTCCAAAGATCAAAGCTCCCTTGATACCAATGTATCGAACCAGCGTACTCGAAAAGTAACACGATACAACCATGAGACAAAAAGTCAAGGCGTTGGCAGCGTTGACCAGCTTAGGCGAGGCAGCACCACCAGCACCCAGTGAGTTCATGGCAGTCCAGATACCTGGAGCTGCAAAGTTGCAGAGACCAAGGATGGTGATGTTGAAGAATGTGGAGCGGTGCCACCTCACTTTTGTTTCCCCCGGTGTTAGCAGTAGATCGTGCATGATGGATCTGATCTCCGTTGCGGAGGACTCACCAGGGTGGAGTTGATCCTTTGGAGGAGCAACATCGCTCTCTTCGTGACGAGACTTGGAAGCCATTTTGTCTGTCTGTCTCACTCTTGCGGTAGTAGGTAACAACAAGAAGATCTTGAGAGAAAGAAAAGATGAGACCGACTGGAATTATCTAGTGAGACGTAGGACCCTGTCAAGAAAAAAAAAGGGTGTCAAAGATCATCATTTATATTTCCCTTCCAAACCTAGAAACCGTTTGTCCTCGATAACGTAGCACGCAATACCATCCCTGGGCACCACCTACATGGACAGGCTCGACTGCCGAACCTAGAAGCCATGGCCCCCCAATTCTAGCGCGAACGTGTGCCGGCTGTGGGATTGCGTATTTTACCAGATTCTTGGATGCCCTATCCTGTCAGGGCTTCCCTCCTTTGCACATGCTAGTCCCTATCTCTCTGGTCTTCGTTCCATTGGACCTGGAGGTTTCTCACTTGGCAAAAGTCGGTTCCGAGTGTTTAGTCTCGTCACATCCCTGCTTCACGTGGAGTCGTGGCCGACTTGGTGGCTTACGCGAGACCGAGGGCATATGGCGTGCAAAGAACCATGCTATTATTGACAATTCTAATTCTAATGCAAGCTCTTTCTACGGAATACTCCACCAGCTCTCATGCACGTCTCGCAAGTCTATCTCATCCGGACGTTTCAGATACGGAGTCAAGTCAGCCTCCGGATCCGTCTCCTTCCTCGTCCACCCATTCCCAAGATACCAAGCGAACCTATTCTTCGAGTCCCCGAGATACTTGTACTCCCAGTCCTCCCACCTCGGCTCCCTCCGAATCGCAGTGATGTGCCCAGCGCTCCCCGGCCAGAGACCGTGGATCCTAGCCCCCGGTCTCCCGCCGTTGTACCAAGAGCTGCACTTGTCCGTAAGCACCGTCTTGGCGAAGAAGGCGTCCGAGAATTCGGTAAAGTCGTCGGCTGCCTTTGAAGACGGTGTGATTGACTTTATTCCCTCCCGCGACGCTTTTCGGAGGAGCTTGGCAAAGTAGGTCAATTGCGTCTCGACGCTGTGCGGGACTGTTCCGGATGGTCCTGTCGCTTGAGGACCGTGGACGAAGAGAAGGTTTGGGAACCCGGGCGTTGCTAGTCCAAAGTAGGTATAAGGGAAGCCATATTCACCATCGGCTTTCCACAGGTCGCTGAGCTTTTGCCCGTGAGCTTTGATGGGAAAGGGAGGGACCATGTCGACGTTTGCGCCTGTAGCGCAAATGACGGCGTCGACATCCCTCTTCACGCCATCTTCCGTCTCGATACCGGTCTCTGTGAAGCGCTTGATACGCGTCTGGATGTATTCCACATTGTCTTCTGTGATGGCCTCCAGGTATCCCGGCCCGGGAGTGAGTCGTCGACAATTGGGGGAAAAGTCGGGGACGATGTGCTCAAGCAGCTCGGGCTTCTTGATGAGTCGCTTCTTCATGATGTTAATAAACTGCTCTCGTAGCTCATTGTTCAGCTCGCTGTTCCTGAAGAAGGTCCCAAAGCGTCGCCAATAAATCCCCTCGAGATCCTTTCTGAAGGCCAAATAGGCATCGGGATCCTCTGCCCACTTCTTCTTCTCTTCTTCCGTGTACGGCTGAGGCTCAAGCTTGCGCTCCTCTCCAGCCCAAGACGCAGCAATCCACGTCTTATTCCGGGCATAGTGGTCCAATTGACTCACCACCGGCTGCAGATTCGCCACGACCTGGATGCCACTGGCTCCGTTGCCAATGACCGCCACCTTCTTGCCCTTTGGGTCGAAGTCTGTACTCCAGTTGGAGGCATGTCGAAGATGACCTTTGTAATCGGAAATTCCGGGGTAGTCGGGTAATTTCCAGGCGTTGAATCGTCCAACAGACGTCAGGACGAAGTCGTTCTTCTCAACCGTCACCTCGTCTGTCTGCACATTTCGTACCGTTGTGACCCAAACGCCCTCGGCATCATCCCACGAAATGTCCTCGACTTTGCGATTAAGCTTGACATACTTGTAGACGTCATATTTCCGCGCGACAGACTGCCAATAGTCTCTGATCTCATGCCCCGGCGCGTACTTGTCCGACCAGTCTGTCTTTGGAGTAAATGTTGACTGATAGACGTGAGAAGCAATGTCACACCTCACGCCAGGATACACATTCTCGAACCACGTCCCTCCCTAGTATCTCATTAGTAAACTATCACGATTGACTGATTGCTTACACATACCACATCAGCATTCTTCTCATAAATGGTAAGCTGAATCCCCGGCACCTTCTTCGGCAGCAGGACCCCTGCCAAGATACCAGCCAAACCGCCACCGATAACACCAACCCTCAAAGGACGAGGCTCATCGACGAATCTGTCGATCAGGGTAAGGCTGGGATTGTGGTAGGGAGAAGTGGCATCGACGTTTGGACCATCCAGCACGGGAGCGGCTCCGTTGGCCGGGGCTGGCTGCTTCTCAATGGGCAAGCTCCCCGGTGCGTCGTGCGATAAACCGGGCTTCTCGGCAGTCAGGGGATTGGCTGAGCCATTGATGACAGCTGCTGTCGCCATATTCGCGGGGTAAAAAGAGAGCAGACTACTTGTTCTTCAAGACAAGAGATATGACCTTGTTCTCATCTGTTGTTGGGGTTTAAGTATGGTCCCTATAAGAAGTCGAGTCGACGGTTACTACGACCTTTCTTTTTCCCTTATCGTGACTTGCGCTGAGCACGTTAACCCGTTGGTCCGTGACATCATTCCCCTCCAAATACTCTCCGCGCAGGGCCATTCGCTGATGCAATTCTCGTCCTTCTTACACCATGTCAACACCCCTCAATCACGTACCCGCCCCACGGTCTTTCACCATCACGGCCCCACCACTCGCAACAGCTTCTCGACATGGACAAGGGCTTTAGCAGCCAGTAAGGAGTTTTAGTGGCTTGTTATCCCCTGTTTAGATGCAGATCACTCTTGTCGGGCACAATCTGGCATCAGCAAAGGGCGTCGGCCAGAGATGACCATGAGCCGAGTGGGTGGTACGCCGCAATCGGCAAACCGAGCAGGGCATATCGGACTCCCACTGACCCTTTCGAAACGGTTTCTAGAACCAATGGCCTAGCCATCAATGGAGCGCTTACGTACAAATCCCGAGGTGGTGACTGGGTAGTTGGGGGGTATTGCTGGTTCGTCAAGGTCGGTCACCACGAATCATAGAGCTCGCATTTATGGATGAAGTGACCACGTCTTCCAGGTTAGAGTTTCTTTTTATTGATGGACTCAGCCTATCTACGGAGGGGCTGCCAATAATTAATTAACTTGACCATCGATTGGATCAGCTTAGCCAACAAGTCATCATCACCAACACACCCAATTCACAGTCCTATACCATCATTAACATCCATCCCAACCATAGATTCCCGGCATACCTCGATAATACAAATCATTCATTTATACATGTCTACCATGGGATTTTGTCTCATCCTCCGACTAGCCGCTTTACTCGAATCATCCGTTTCGTGCCAACCCCCGAACCAACACGAATACATAGGTATGTAGTGATACTAACTACAACTTTTCCTTCTTCACGTACCATGCGCAGAACATATCCAAGCACAACTCTCGGATGGGTTATCCTAAGTTTCTCCTGCCCTTCAAATTGACTTCAGATAACATCGCTGTGAAACTAGGTTTCTGGAGAACCTTACCTCACGAAACCACTGTTGATGCATGTTGGTTCCTTTTGTGGAGTGAATCAAGACGATGCTCGAAGATAAACGCCTCGATCTTCTAGGCCGGTCATCTCGGCTTTAACCATAACAAAGAACGCATTTCCAATACATCAAAGCATCAATTCCCAACGCCAACACAGCAGCCTTTTTTAGCCTTCCTGCTGCCTACGGCCGAATACTCATACCTATCTACATGATAAACGCCTCATGAACAAGTATCGACCAAAACGAGCCTGTCGGGAGTATTTTATCAAAGGCTACCAGTTTCCGGGAAACATGGTATTCACTCTCACACGCTTCAACAAACACATCTCCAGCTAGGTATAGCCACAAGCTCTCTTCTTCAACACCATGTACCTGTCAACCAGGCTGTCGATAGTGCGTGATTCATCTAACAGTAGACTCCCCCAGATCCAGGATTGTTGTCATCAGTATCAATGACGGAAGAGAAGCAATCGCGCACAACATCAAGGAACACAAGGAGCGGCAATATCCGTCGGGTTTAGTACTCTCATCCCTCGAATTCATTCATCGCCCACCTACTCAGACAATGACAAATTCTCCCATACCTCTTTTCTTTAACCCTTAAAGCATTCCGTCTCCGTTCCTGGGGAAGAGCAAGGCAAGCCTCTATGAGGGGTCAAGGCGTCTCTTCGGCATTGAGCTCTGGCATCCTTCCGTTAACATCTTCAAATTCATGAAACAATGCTGATCAGAAACTTTAAGATCACCGGGCCCCGCCTTATCCCAGGCGACGAGGGGAAATACCGAAATTCCGGATTAGCCTTCATCTTCCCAGGATAAGAGGAGGCGCTCTCTTATTAAGGTTGAGGTTTTAATGACCTTTGTCGATCTGAATGAAGTAGTGAATAATACCCGTGTCGATGAGACTGGCTTGATAATGATCGAGTGTGGGCTTGAGACAAGTAATATCGTAACTCATGGTCAGAAGTTGTCTTCTTTAAATAAAAAAGAAAGCAAGGTCGGCAGGCCCGAATATCTCGTCTTTTTAAGACACTTCAACCCCATTACAGAAGTACCAACACCCTGTCGGCCACGCAATCAAAACGTCACCTCCATCCAAAGAATCATGATATGATGCACGCGAACAAGTTAAGCTTCTAGGATGAGGCTATCTTTAACTCTGGTTCCATAGGGCTCCGTCAGATCCGGGGCTGTGACAGCCCTCGGTCTCGGTCTCGGTTTCGCCGGGCCGCTCCGGATTGACCTATGACAATGTCTCAAATTCCACAACCGCATGAATTTTAGCTCAGAAGGTTAAAGTTATTGTAGGCGAATATTTCCCCTGTTTGTCTTATTTTCACCCATGTAAACTGTTGCCGTTGTTCCGAGAACGTGTCGAAAACGGCCGCACTCATGCTTCCAGAAAGCAGGGGAAAGCCTCTTTGACGCGTAAAGCAACGACGTCTTGAGTGTTTTACGTCGCTTGAGCCTCGTCAGCTATCCCAGATATATTGCCCTATTTGATCGGTTTAGGGATAGCTTCCTTTCATCACCTGTCAACACTTGTGAGGCCCTGTTGTTCTAGGCCCACAAGGCTGATTCGAAAGTGCGCGGTCATTAGATACTATCCTCGATATCTGGTAACTCCAAAGCTTGATCGTAGCATCGGCACTTTTTTCTTGAGGATCTTCTTGCCTTGCCAAGAGTCATATATAATTGCCGTGGAAGTTCCCTTCTGTCCCAACTTCAATCTCATCACCATCGACAAACACTGATCAAACACTTTCAACAGTCCTCAATTCCATTATTTCTTTGTGTCAATAACCCATTGTTTGCCTTCAACCTCAACCATGGCCACTACAAATAACCTCCCGTCAAACAATACCCTGAATCTCGCCTATGCGGCTTTAGGCATTTTCGGTGTCCTCCTTTTCCCTAGCGTGTACATCGCCTACAAGCATGGGAAGCCTGGTATCATCTGCTGGCCCATTTTCGTGTCCTACTTTGGTCTTCGCTTTGCGTCGGACGCGTATCTCATCATACGTAAAAATGACCCTGAAGAACCAACTACCGTCACCATGATGACCAATGCTGGAGGCATTGTATGCTTATCGCTTACTCTAATCGGCATGATCTACGAAGCGTGAGGAATATTCATCAAACAGCTCAGTTACGACATACTAACATTCAACAACAGTATCAACCTTCTCCCGTCTCACTCCAAACGTTGGGGTCGAAAGATCATGCTCGGCGCAACTCATCTCGGCAACACGATCGGTATTGGCATGGCAGCATACGCAGGAAAGCCAGACGACGATGCCCCCGGCGGCGTGAAGAACGAGACTCTCAACAAGATCGGAAATCTGATCATGTTTTTGGTCATGGTCGTGGTCTTGTTCTGGTTGTGGCCCGCGACCAAGAAAGTTCTCTCATCCCGACAAGAAGCCAACTACAAGGAGTCCAAGGCACTCGTCATGGCAGCTGGACCTGGAATTGTTCTTCAGTTGATCCGTCTGAGCTACAGTATCACCTACGCCTTCAACCGCATCCCAAGCTTGGATCCGGTCACCGGTAGCTTCGCCACAAGACTGGTGTTGATGTTTGGAACACAGCTATGCATCGTTCTGGTCATTATCGCTGGAGGATGGTTTAGCAAGGATGCGCTGTCGCTGCCGCAGATCAAGGTTGGAGCTGCAGACGTTGAGATGAACAGGGCTTCAGAGAGATTGGTCAGACAACAAGAGGCTGGCGTTGTTTGATCGGCACTTGTCGTGACTGCCGAGCACCCTAGGATAAGTTCATGCAGGATATCTCTTGGGTAGTTGACAGGGATTGAAAGCAGGGGGAAGAGGGAATACGAGTGGGTGTTGGATTGCTGGTGTCACTCCCGACTGGTGTGTTACAGTGACTGTATTTTTCGGATCAAAGCCGAAATGGACGAGGCGAGGATAGTGGGGGGTGGAAGAGGAAGACTAGGTTATAATTGCTTCTATATCACTTGTTAACTAATACATTTTCATTCGTTTGTCTATCACTCTTCTCTTCTCCAAACGGAATGCCATGGAGGTCAAACAAAACAGGGTTTGTATCTGCGGCTATCGACGCAATATTAGGGCTGAGTGTCATGCTACACAATGCTACTTAGTTTTCTTGGTTCTTTCTTTGCTTCTTTTTCAAATCCCTTGTTTCATGCCTGCACTTTCACGTTCTTTTTCTTGTTCTACGCCACCTGTCAATCAATGTGCATCTCAACGCGTGATGACGTCAGTTCCCGGGAGGAAACTGTAGGGTAAATCGAGACCCGGCGATTAACGAATGTCTAAAAAGCCACAGAAAAAGGCAGGTGAACGTAGAACAAAAGATGCAAAGCGAAAATTAAGTTATGAATTGACTTTTTGCAACCCAAAGTGAGACTGTTTCGTCACCTGAAACTTTGTATGATGGTTTGTGACTCAGATCATGGAGACAATAAGCCACATTATCTCCAACGATAATCATCAGCGGGGAAATGGATGGAGGTCATGACAGGTGTGGGCACGAGTCATGCCACCCCGAGGCATGATCCTTGAATAGGCAAGTGGTAATTACTGTCAGACAACCACCCACCACCAAGTGAGGGTGCCTGTGCTGATGGGCGCGGGGGAGGGGACGGAGCGCCAGTGTTACATAGCTGGACCTCCACTCAAGATATGGATGTGGATGGATGGTGATGAAGATTAAAGATAAGATTAAGACATAGAAATATTAAATCAATATTTAAGCAGATATCTTATTATTATTCTCTTTTTGTAGATTGCTACAACAAAGCAGAGGTCCTTTGAGACGTGTTAATTACTTTGGCGCTCTCGTGTCTCATCATTTCTTCACCAACATGCCTGTGCTGTGTTTCCATCGTGCGGCCTCGGCACCCTCGACGCGTGTGGCAAAAAGGTCAATTCCGCCCGCGGTGCGCGGTTATCTCCTTTCAGTGGAGCCCATTATCAATAAATACCTGTATCGATGCTTGAGCGTCCGGGGAACCGCTTATCAAGTGGACCTCGTAATCTCGTAAAGGGGACATGATCTGTGCCAGAGCCCGCCAAGGCCAAGGCATGATCTTCGAGAAGGAAAAGAAGCAGCCGCTTTCAGGGACTCTACGTTAGCCAAGACACAGCGCGCTCTTGAACGTCAGCGGACCGCGCGCGGGGTCTTAGCCGCGATGAAGAAGAAACACACATGCGAACCCCAAAGGCCAAGCCACCTGTCGTGTACCCCGGACCTTCTAGCCTGATCAGGCACCGCAGATAAAATCGTGGAGGAGCGGAGCCATGGGAAGAGCCCCTCCTCCACACACCGTGAACCTTGCCGACCAGGCCTCAGCTCAGCGACGGGCCGTTCGTATCCAGGCCCTTGCCTTGATTTTGCGAAAAGGGTCTCCTCTTTCTCCTCCTTGACATAAAACTTAAAACCTTTCCTTCCTCTCCCATTCTTCTTGTTTTGTTTTGTGATACCCCCCCTCGTGACGCGACAATTCCTTGTCGTTTCTCAAACTTGCGACTCTCTCAGGGCCAGAGTGCCGCCGCCATCCACAGATTCTCACCATCACGTGATAGCAAAAATCGCGTCTTCAAATGGAACACGGCACGTCCAACGACGCCGACCAGGCGCTCGCCCGCCTGGGCTACAAGGCAGAGTTGCCTCGAAACCTGAGCATGCTCAGCGTTCTGGGCCTCTCATTTGCCATCATGGCCGTTCCCTTCGGTCTCTCGACGACAATGTACATCACCCTGACCAACGGTCAAGCCGTCACCGTTATCTGGGGCTGGGTCCTCGTGTCGCTCATTTCGCTATGCATCGCCGCCTCACTCGCCGAGATCTGCGCCGTCTTCCCCACTTCCGGAGGTGTTTACTATTGGAGTGCTATGCTCAGTACGGAACGTTATGCGCCTATGGTCAGCTTTGTCGATGGTTGGCTTACTCTTGTCGGCAACTGGACTGTCACCTTGTCCATCAACTTCTCGGGAGCGCAACTCATCCTTAGCGCTATTACCATCTTTAACGAGGATTTCGTGGCCAATGAGTGGCAGACGGTGCTGTGCTTCTGGGCTGTTATGCTCGTGTGCGCGTTGGTGAATGCATTTGGCTCTCGATACTTGGATCTTATCAACAAGGTCTGCATTTACTGGACCGGTGCAAGTGTCATCATCATCATTGTCACCTTGTTGACCATGGCTGATACTCGCCGGTCTGGTGAGTTCGTCTTTGGCCATTATGATGCTTCGGCGAGTGGTTGGCCCGGAGGCTGGTCGTTTTTTGTTGGTTTGTTGCAAGGTAACAACGTCAACACCCATATTCACTTCCAGTACTAACATTGTTAGGTGCCTACGTCCTTACTGGCTACGGCATGGTCGCTGCCATGTGCGAAGAGGTTCAGAACCCCGAGCGTGAAGTTCCCAAGGCCATCGTCCTCTCCGTCGCGGCCGCCGGTATCACTGGCGTCGTCTACCTGGTGCCCATCCTCTTTGTCCTCCCCGACGTCCAGATGCTTCTTGCTGTGGCCAACTCACAGCCCATCGGTACCTTGTTCAAGGTCGTGACAGGTTCTGCCGCTGGCGGCTTCGGTCTTCTCTTCCTCATCCTCGGAATCCTCATGTTCGCCGGTATCGGAGCCCTCACTGCCGCTTCCCGCTGCACCTACGCCTTTGCCCGTGATGGAGCTATTCCAGGATACAAGCTGTGGTCTCGTGTTAACCATAAACTTGACATGCCTGTCTGGGCTCTCATCTTGTCCACTGTCGTCGATTGCATTCTCGGCTGCATCTACTTTGGCTCTTCGGCTGCCTTCAACTCCTTCACTGGCGTTGCCACCATTTGCCTGTCCACCTCGTACGGTGTCCCCGTTCTGGTCAACCTCATCCGTCGACGCAAGATCGTCCAGCACTCGCCCTACCCTCTTGGAAAGTTCGGCCCAATCATCAACGGAATCTGCGTCGTCTGGATCTGCTTCTCCGTCGTCATCTTCTGCATGCCCGTTTCGCTTCCCGTCGATGCAGGCACCATGAACTATGCTTCCGTCGTCTGGGCCGGATTTGCCGCCATCGCCTTTATCTGGTACTTTGCCTATGCTCGAAAGCACTTCCAGGGACCTCCCATCAACAGAAGTGAGGTCTTTGAGCCTGGTGTCAAGGTTCTTAGCGGCGAGGGAGGCAGGGCTGCTAATGATACAACGGGCGAGTTGCAAGAGAAGGACTCTAGCTAGAGGGTGAAGATGTTGAGAAGGTTGGATGTACAATTACAGAATTGCTATAGCGTATTGTTCGAGAGATACCATTATTGAAAGAGTTGAATATGTTGCTGAATTGTCTTACATGCCCTGTTCCTGTAAAAGTAACGTGTTGTAGTCCCAAACGATGTCGCGCCTCCTTTGCCCTGACCAAAGTTCCCCTGTCGCATCGACAAGTGATTCACAATCACGGCGACAGTCAAAACTGCACTCCTTGTTCCTGTGCCCGGCACCCTCTGATTATGAGAAGGAAGTATTACTCTTATTAGCAGTATCACCAATTCACCATCAAGCTAGTGTCTATTGCAGTGCCTCTTTGATAGTTGATGATCCTTTTTCAGTATCTGATTCATGTACAGCAGCCTTTCATTACTTGCGTAAGTGTGAACTCAGAGTCCTACCCGGTCGACTTTCATCTGTTGCCAACAGCCGCAGCAACCCCTTCTTCATCAATAGCTCCTCCTTCCCCCTCCTTTCCAATTCAACCTTCTCCTTCCTTAACTTCTCGATGATTTCCCGCACGGCTTTTGGAAAGGGCCCTCAGATCTGCAACCATCGCCCAACCAAGCAACGGTCATGTAACCCAACCTGCCTCCCGCCGAAATCATCTCCGTACCATTATCATGACCTCCCAAAAAGATCCACTAACAATGAATCCGAATACCATTCATCCATTTTTTGCCCTCCCCGACGACATCCGAGACGATATTTATCTTCTTGCGACACCTCCCCGCATTGTCAGAGTCGAAGAGAGCCCTCAAGTCTCCACCCCGGAGGTTTTCACATTTCTATACCAGCTCCAATACACAGGCAAACGGCCTTTCATACATCCTTCTTTGGCATACTTTGCTCCTTACTGGCGCCCTTACGCATTGGGGTTACTAGGATGGGATGTGCAGATCGAGGAGCCGCATGAACCAATCGGTCAGTCACCTGCTCAGCCAGATCCATGGAGGCCCTCGGAGAGCTGCCCCCGCCTCGATCCTATTTGGCTTGCTCGTCGGCCCGAACTTGCATGGAATCTATGCCGAAGCTCAAGCCTCTACTCCAAAGCTCGCATACCGCCTCTACTACACACATGCCGCGACTCTCGAAATCGATTAAAGCGACTTGGATACGAACTCGCATTTTCGACCCGTACCTCTAAGCCACAGACTTGGTTCAACTTTAGGCGCGATACACTCTTTCTCCGAGATCCCGAGATAACTCACTTCCAGAGGTACAAAGTTGACGCCAAAGGCCGCTACTTCGACGACATGCTGTTGGCCCTCCCATTCAACCTGGCGCAGTTTATGCCTGTGGATCTACTCAGCGTCAGACGACTTGCCCTCCCTTTTGATCGAGCGCTCGGCTTGATGGACCCTTCCCCAGAACTGTTGATATATATATTGGGGGCTCTGCGAGTCATCCCTCACCTTACGACACTGTTCATAGCCAATGGCATCTTTGGTTTTGGAGCCGAGACACAACCCTTGGACTGGATCGACTGCGCCGCTGCGGATTACCACATCGAGGAAATTCGAAGCATCTCTGCATGTAGAGATCTCAGCAAGTTCATCATCAGATCAAGTCCAATTGAACCCCATACAATCTGGGAAAGTTTTTCGACATGGGTAGGCGACGAGTTGAAGGAGATCCTCTACGAAGCCCGAGACGAAGACTTGCGCAAGTCAGTCCGAGTTTGGGGCGTTCCCAATGTCAAAGTAGGCTACATCGGCGCGTCAAGGGACTTGAAGCGTCTTTCTTGCATACGACAGGAGTACTGGAACGAGCGCGATAGCAAAGACGCAGGCGAGAAGAGTTCTGTGAAAAAGGAAGCGTCAATGTGCAGCACTTACTCTGAGTCCGAAGAACCAGCAAATTTCTCTTCAGGCAGCGATTACTGGTCTGATGAGTGGCCAGTGAATGGGTGAAGCATTGATTGATTGGGTATGTCACGAGAAGGGAGCATATGCGCGTAATGAGCAGCCGAGGACTTCAACAGCGTGTTTGAAAAATTATTATGGTAGAAGTTGAATACAAACCACCTTTATTTCCATTTCACCAAGCGGCAAACTTGGGCCCAATTATCAACACGAGTGCAGGTATCCAGACAAAGACGAGAAACTTTGTATCAACTGTGACCATGGACAATGTGCCCAACATTCTGTCTACGAGAAGTAAAGTGGAATCATTCACAAAGCTGGCTGGTCTCTGATTATGGACCCAGCCACACCGAAGCCGGATGTCAACGATGGTCAGGGGCCTTGCCGAGATCTAGTTAATGCCCAGCCGTCCACGGACTACACCCCTCATGGCGAGCCCATCTCATGTATTTTCGCCTAATGCAGCGTTACCCAATAGCATCCATCTACATTCACTGCCCCTCGGCAATCTCGACGAGAATCTTGCAAGTCTCGGGAGCTTTACCCAGGAACGGACTATGGCCAGCCGCTATCCTCCTCTCCTTCATGCCCGGTGTCAACTTGACCAGCTTCTCCTGAAGAGACAGAGGAAAGATAAGGTCGTTCTCGCAGACTATATAAGTCTTTGGGATGGTAATGTCGGTCGCGATAAAATCGATGCCCGTCTCGAATGCGTCCTGGGAATGCGGTAGAACGTTTGCGTATACTTTTCTTGCTTCTTCCTCCGTGGTATCGTTATAGAGCATCTGAAAACCCTTTTCATTGATAGTAGACTGCTTATTCTGTGACAATCATGTTAGAATCAAAGATGACAACAGAGTCGTGATTGCTTACCTTTGTGTAAGCCTCTTGTGTGTTTTGCCAATCAGGCCAAACTCCACCAAGAGTCGTCAACAAATCCCAACCCTTGACAGGAACAGCAAAAGCAGCAAGAAAAACGATGGAACGGAATCCACCCTTCAGCCCTCTTTCAGCTCTCTCGTGAACGCCCTGGCCCTCTGTGGCGACAGTGGCGGGGATGCCTCCGTACGAGTGACCGACGAGAACCACCTCTTTTCCCCCTTCAAAGTAAGGAACAGCCGTCTCTAGCACTTTTGCTTTGTCGGCTTCCCAGGTTACTCCGTGTGTTCCGTGGCCCATTGAGGGCATTTGGGGAATTGCGCATTCGTAGCCAAGACTATTTAGTTCATTCTTTAGGGAGTCGTAGCAAACGGGTGGATGCCATGCACCGGTGACGACAAGGAAAAGAGGTTTATCGTTAACCGAGCCCATCTTCAAGATCTGCGGGATGTAAGCGAGTTGGGAAGGAAAAGTAACTGTTAGATCAGTGGACAGTGGTGGCGCACTGCGGGTAGTTATATCCGTGCATTTTCAGCCTCAAACACCGAAACAGTTCCGGTTCAGGATCAGGCATCGACATCGTGCAGCAAGTCCCACATAGGGTGGATATAGCCTCAAGGACGGGGCCATCATACGACGGATTCTTCCGCGTCTTACCCACAGGCCCTGTATCAGGAGATTCCGGTCACCGTCGATTTGGTTCCTATACAGCGTTTTGTTGGTTTTGCGATATGCAAGGTCTAGTCACAGCTGAATACAAATCCCTCCCTTGCACTCGACCCATACTCGGTCAAGGGTTTTTCCTATTTATGGGGCATAGGCTTGATCTAACACCCGAGTCTGTGGTAACGAAGCTGGTACCTTGACGAGGCGCTTGGTGCTTCCAATGACTTTGGTTCACTTGTTTGTGGGAGCTTTGCTTTTTCCATCATCACACATTCTTTTCAAAGCCGTCATTGACCTCATCAACGCTGAAGTTAACGCAGACTTTACTCGTGAGCAACTGCACACCAACCTATCCTCCTCACCTCCTACTAACACCAGCCAGAACTCATCGGACCCTGCTGGATATAGACGACAGTCGAACCTACGATCGGACTACTATGCGCGAGCCTCCCAACGATACTACACATCATGCACCTCCTCGGTCGTTTCATCAGCGAATCCTCGAAAGAACGATAAAACACCTCTTCTGGTCTTGTGACGATCAGCAGCACAGGGTCAAGATCAACCAACAAGAAAAAGATCCAGACAGGAGACGGGCCTTTCAAGAGAATACACGACAACGACTCGGCCGAGGAACCGGTCCTGTGGCCCGAGTCTTATGTCAACGAGCAGAGCACCGTGGTGGAGAGGACAGTCTACGCAAAGGATGTTGGTCCGTAGGCGATACCGTTAGATTCGATTGCTGCACATAAAAGCATGGCATGGATACAATGTCGATGGACGAGTTACTGATACAAATCACATATCAAGTGCTGATCGACTGTGGAGACATTGTACATTACTCTGACATTGATAATGCTCCTACTCGGCTCGTACACCCAACAAAATCTATGTATACATGAAAGCTTCTCGAGACACAAGAAGCGTGAAACTATTTCCGGAAACCAAACTTGGACAAAGACTCAACAACATCTTCATATATCTCTGCAAGCTCAACCAGACCGCCGAGGAGAAGGAGCAGGGCAAATTGCGCAAGATAGTCTTCCTCACATGGGCCTCTAGGCTGATATAAATGACTATTCGGCGTCTCGGTCTCAGGTGATTCCAACAACTGACCAAAAAAGGCCTCGTCAACTAGAGACGATGATTCCAGACTGGAGGCGGATCAGCGCCGTCGCCAGTCCCAGCCTTCCAACAAACGCGAATGAAGCATCAAAATCGAGGAGATGGTTCCATTAGCCTGAATTAATCGTTAGTTAGTGTCATAGAAATAGGATTCTGGGCTCCAACTCACTCCAGTGGTGGGATCAGTCTCAAACGTTACTGCGATGCCGTTGATAAAGTCTCCATCCGGAACACGAATCGTTGTCCAGTTCTCTGGCTCTGGCTCTCCTTGACCAAAGATTACAGATCGAAGCCAGTCTGTCTTCAACTATTCCTCCTTGTTAGTTCACTCTCCCTGAAGCATAGAGAAAGCAACACATACCATGATACCCTTCAAAGTATCAGACTTGGATACCCCAATCTCGACGATGCGCTCGTCGAGTGGATAATACAGGTCAAAGTTTGTCGTTTCATCCTCAGGCCAGTCTCCTCCATGACCGATGTATCGCTTGGCCTCCCAACGGCCTTGTATAAACTCAACCCTAAGGCCAAGAACCAGCCTCCGCGTCGGATCGGCGGGATCCAGGGGCGTATGGGATACGACTCGTGATATCCTATCCAAATCGCGCAGATCGTTCACCAACAGAAGCGTATGGTACGGGGTGATGCTGTCTTCGAGAAATTCTTCGGGCAGTCTGGGGGGAAAGACGGGAGTAATCTTGGTGTCTGGACGATAACAGATGGGAGTCGAACCGTCACCCGCCCAGAGGATTCTCTGGGCCAGAGGGTCAGGGGATGTATTATGCGAATGAGGGTTCTTCTCTGAGATTGGTACCTCTAGGATACCGATTCGCGAGATGACACCGTCCTGTATGATACTGAGCCAAGCACCATCAAGTCCTGAATGATCAACACTTACCGAGCGAATCTGTCCGCCAACGCCCACCAGACCCTTGCCCTCTGATACACAGAGAAGTCGGCAATCCCCACCAAAGCCTGCCTTACCGAGGCTGAATGTGTCTGCTAATCGAAGTCGGAACTGACAACAGTTAGTCCACTGAAACCCAGAACATGTTACCTTGTCAGTATATGGGAAAACTCACGGTGATGCCCTTGATCCCGATAATCGGCTTGCCCTCTGCTGACCTGTTCCCTCCAACTCCAAGCTCCATCTCAGTTATCCAGTCACCAGGAACTAGTCGTGCCCTCTCCACTCTTCCAGATCTTGCGCCAAAGAAGCGTGGGCTGTTTCCCACGACGACACCAACACCGGAAAGGAGGTCATCTTCATTCCAATAGGTTTCAACAAACAAGGTTCCGAATCGACCCGCCTGCAACTCTTTTTCCGAGTGAAGCCAAAACGTTTGGCTAATGTTGTCTTGTGGCGATGCTTGAGTAGGGGCCACCTTGAACAACGCTGGTCGTTGAGCCTTTGCAACCATGTCCGGGTCAGGTTCCGTAGAATACTCCAGTCCCATGACATCCTGGCTGTGACTTAAAATCTCACGACAACATTGCCAGATACGTCTCCGATTCGCAATGACCAGAAGGTAACCTTCCATTCCAAACCTGGGCCTCGTCACAACCTCAAGCCAAGCGTAGAGCTTCTTGTAGTCGATCTGATAGGCCCGAGTCTTGAGAGACGTTTCAAAGTCCCAGAACCAAGGCATGTCGACAGTGATGCGAGATTTCCGAAAGCCGTGACTTTGTGTATGATTGAAGAATGTCCTCGAGGCGCTTCTCAAAGACATGAGCGTATCGTACGGCACCATGCATGCGATTTCGCAAATGAGTTCACCGGAGAGCTTGCAGAAGGGATCTTCGTCTAGACTAGCAGGTCTTAAGAGCGGAATCTCGGAGGAGGTCTGGAAGCTACCCGACGCCAACAACCCATGCAGATGATTGTAGAAGTCGGTAGCATCGGTTGTGCTAGTGACAACGAACTGGCAACGCCATCAGCATCTCATCGGCAGTCCTTGCATTTTGCAACTGACCTCCTGCCCATACCGGGGCCCCTCATAGGAAACGGGGCCATAGTTGATATCAAGGCGACACAATTCAGGCTCCGATAGACCAGCCATAATGCCATAAAGCAGATCGGGATCCACCTGAGCATCATGTTGGGTGGCAGACTGAACTCTGTTGAGGATGGCGTAGCATTCTGTGTGGAAAGGAAATACAGGCGACCTAGGCGCAACTGGATGGTAGCTAAGAGGTGTTAATGTAGGGGTCTAAAACGAGTGGGAAGGACTTGCCAGTAAACTACTGTCTCCTCTGGCTGGTTCTCAGCTCGAATCAATGCCAGGCCAACACCCGGACGAAGGATCAGTTCACACTAATGGTTGAGAGTCAGCCCTGGTCCATGCAACAGGAAACAAGACTCACATCGGCTTCGTAGGGCTCCGTCTCGGAAAGAAAGCATCTGATAGTCTTAGTATGCGCTCGGTCAGTAAAATTTGTTCAAAACGTACCTGTTCTCCCCAGGGGCATCCGGGTTGTAGCCCACACAGGCGACACTAGCCAACCATTCCAAACTCTCTTCACTGACAAGGTCAGGATCGTAGCTCGTATCCTCCTCGCGCTCGTTCCAATCGCGAGGCTCGTCGTCAAAAGGTTCGTTGGCCGACTCATCGCCGTCAGTAGGAGGAAGCCCTTCACGTCTTCTGCGCACAAGTTCTCGACGTCTCCTTAAAGCGCTCTGCTGACGACTCCCGATGTCGCCTTGGTCATGCAGAAAAGAGCCGCATATGGCGCAGCTGCACTCTTGGTCACTCATTTCGTCGAATGTGTTGGTGAAGAGAGAGAAACGAAGAGAAGGTGGAAGATGGGGATTAGGCGGAGAGAGGTAGTCAGTGATAAACGGGCCCAAGCTGCACTGAAATTATCTGTATAAGAGGGTTAGTGATTCTCTTATAGAATAGGTGCAGAATTAGATGGTACGTAATAGAAAAAAAAAGACGAAGCCCCTTTACAGTGTTATGTTTCCAGGGCAAAGACGAGTGAGGTCAAGCGCAGATAGGCACTGACAAACATCGGCAGGCTTCTGCTACAGTGCGCATCCTTTTTCGTTACGCACAAACTCGGTTCTTTGCACAGTGCCAGGGCTTTTATTTTCAAAGGCCCGAGTGCTAGCCAAACAACACTGTGAATCAAAACCTCTCTTCACCATCTCACAATCTTCACCTCTATCACCACTATCACCACCATTCCCACGCACCTCTCGCTCTTCCTGAGCGTATTCTGCTTGCCTTTTCTCTCTATCCCTTTCAATCAACAAGTCAGTTCAAGGCACTAGAGCGCCATCTCCACTGAGCGGCCATCTCCCACCGGAGCAGCATATCCCATTCAGCGTCATCTCCCACTGGAGTGCCATCTCTGCCGAGCGGCCATCTTCCATTCTCCCAGAAGCACCATCTATGACATTCCAAAATGCCATCCGCAACAGAGTTCTCAGATGAGCTCGTCTTAAGCTTCTCCACCACCCCGAGAATCACATTCGACATGATGATCCGAGGTCTCCCTATTCCAAAGCGGTCAACAAGAATCTTAACCTCGCCCACCTCATCGATGGGCCTTCTCAGCCGCCTGCCCATCGAGATTCGCGTCGCGGTGCTCAAGCTCGTCGACTTTCAGTCTCTCTCTCGACTGTCGCGCACCTCACTCAGAGCAAAGTCATTCGTTGAAGCACTTCGATGGTATCACGAGGTGATGAGGCACTGTCCGCACATCCTAGCTGCGCTAGGGAAGACAGATCTACTCCGACACCACTCATCTGCTCTTGTTCGCCAAGTTCTCTCTGAGCGGAAATGCGTCTCCTGCTTGCAAGAGTTCGGTGGCATTCTCTTCCTACCCACTTGCGAGAGAATCTGCCGCGACTGTCTCGAGAAGAACTACGCATACCACTTGACCGATGTGGCCTATGCAGAGGAGTGGTTCTCCCTCACACGCGAACAGCTACAGACCATCCCGATCGTGCGAAGCATCCCCGGGACTTACCGGCTGAGGACCTATGTTGAGCACCGTGAGTCGCACCAGCTTGTCAGCATCAAACAGCTCCTGCAGTTGGCCATCAAAGTCCATGGCTCTCCTGAGAAGGTGGCCGAGCTCCTGCCACCCAAAAGCTCCATGACAGTCTTTGACGAAGAAATGGGCGCGGACCTATCCTTCGGAGACTTTGAGCTTCTCGAGCAGTTCCACAACGCCCCCTTGGAGCCACCAGGATGCGACCTATCCAGACTCGAGTTCGACTGGTTTGTGCCCGACAAGTACCCAGGGATGGCGTCCATTCGAATTCCTTCCGTCACCAGATCCGGCCAACTCGAGAAAGGACACCAATGCCGAGGCTGCCGTCATTCCATGTACAAGTACTCTGTCGGAGTTGTTCGCCTTCCGATCCCAGGGTACGATATACCCCCTAACATGACCCCCGGCCCCGTACTCAATGCGCTGGCCGTTCGGCTCCGAGCGTGGCCTGATTTTAGAGCCCATGTTCTGCAGTGTGAGGGTGTTCGTCGGCTGCTTGCTGGTGAGAAGGAAGAAACGGACAAACCAGACGAACCAGTTCGACGTTGAAGAGGAAGTTTGACCAGCAGGTGAAGGACGCAATCATTTGCGGCAAGGATGTCAGGGATTTTCGAGGTCACATCAGAGGAACTGACTTTGAAGACTCTTGATAACGGGATATTGTACGAGTTTCATGTGGTTTTGCACCAGAGCAACAGGCTTTGGAGGATTTTGATGGAATATGGGCCAAGTTTCATGTCACTTTGAACCACAACAACGAACATTTGAAGGCTCTCTCGATAGGGAGGATCCTGGACAAGGTTTTAACGTGGCTTCGCACCACAACGGACCTTGAAGGATCTTGACGACGGGTTCATGTCGCTTTGCCTCAGAGCATCGGACTTGGAAGGTTTTTTGGGAGTGGTATCTTGGAACGAGCTTCATGTTAGGGTTACGAGTTGTAAGAGTCAACATAGACAGGCACAGGGGAAAATGTAAAAAATTGTAAAAAAAAAAAAATTCGTGTCCGAGTCGAGTGCCTTTAGGTCGTAGATGAGTTTGACTATCTTTTCCATGGTCATCACGAGACAAAAAGAAAGCCACAGGGGCAAAAATGGTGGTTCCGCCCGGGATCGAACCGGGGACCTTCTCGGTGTTAACGAGATGCCATAACCAACTAGACCACGGAACCGTGGTTATTGGATGCCGGTGATACTGGTAAGAGGACTCATACGTGTCAGCAGTTGTGGGTCACGACTCCAGGCCTCTGCTTCATGACTACCCTGGACGAGAGTAAGCAAACTCATTGTCTCAACCCAAGAGCTCAAGTTTGGCCTTTATTTATGCTCTTTAGTCCTTGATGATTGTATCATAACCTTGCGAGACATCTTTGAGTAATAATACGAGTAACAAGACCTTCACTAGGTAGAGTTTGAACCCGGACGTCTTGACAATTGATCAATCCCATACAAATTCATGATTACCAGATACATACAAATCCCGCTATGGAAACATCTTCCAACCTCGCTCGCCTAGCAACAAAACCCTAAAGCATTCACATAACCCCAAACGAAAAATCCTTCACAGTCCATTAGTCCTCTCCCTGTCCATAATCTCCTGCTGCACCTGATGATTCTGCTGCTGCTGCTGACCATTACTCTTTGAAGCGAGCAGAGAGTCAAGCAGTGAACCAATCTCGGGGTATATCCTCTCGATAGCCGCCAGGCCCTCTGGTCCCAACTGGACCACTACGCCGAACATGTTGGCCAGTCTTGCTGCCTCTGTGCCTCGTGTCACGGCCGCTTGGAGATCTTGAATGTCCGCCTCTAACCCGGTCGAGTTCTTCTCTGCTGCATCTAGATCTTCCGCTGCCCGTTTTAGCTCCCCTTGCTGCGCACCTATCGTCGCCTCTTGCTTCTTGACCTCCTCGTTCTTAGCTGCCCTCCTTGAGTCGTAGCTCTGTATCGCCTGTGCGATCTCGGGCGGTAGAGACATGTTGTTCTCCTGGAGGGCGTGGAGTTGGGGCGCAATCGCGTCTTGCTGAGCAGTTTCCTCCAGGAGCCTGCGCAGCTTCTCTTGTGAGTCTGCGATGTCGTTCTGTATATCCTGCACCCGATCTTGAGCCGCGCGAAGTTTGCTCATGGCTTCCTGGTGTGTGGTTCGATGGGGGAATATCTCCTTTTGGGCAACGACGAGGTTAGCGCGTATTGACCGGACGTAACCATCGATGGCTGCGGTGAAGACATTTGTCGCGGACTGGAGGGGCTCGTATAGATTGCTGGCATCGAGGGACCGAGTCGCATTAGACTGTCTGTGTTAGTGGCCTGATTGTCGCAATGGCAATTTATAGTAGGAACTTACTGTAGCGTTCGGGCCAAAAGATGTGGCCATTTGGTAAGTAGCCATTGGAGAACTGAACATCATCAAACTCTGCGCAGCAGACAAGCGGGATCCTTCAGGCGAACTATGGCGGATGCGCTTCTCTATAGGACTGGGTATCGTGGTAGCCGGTCGCTTAAGTGTTCTAACACTTCGAGGAAGAGGAGGAGATGGAGGAAACTCGGAAGCAACAGTAATGGATGATGCCATGTGCTCTTCGCTCTCCTCTGAAGACGTATGTCGACGCGATCGAGATGGATCTGTCGGCGAATCTGGAGCGCTATAGTTTGTCGTTCTTCTCCTTCGTCCTGATCGTCGCTCAACGGTACCGCTATCATCCCCAGTTCCATCATCTTGAAGATCTCGAGTTGGCGATTGTGGAATTGTTCGCACGAAACGCTTCTTTGCTGCATGAACATCCTGCGCCATCAATTTCCCAGCATAGGAAGGTTTCCGATCGCGCGCAAGTGACTTTCTCAGCTCCCCCTGAAGATCCTCCAGAGTGTCTCCTGGATTCCTCGCGACATGATCCGCGACCAGCGCCAGGTCCTCGAGCAGGTTGATGGCCCACATCTTTGGGGGAGCCTCGGGGACAATGTCCCAGGGCCAGACACCCATGGCCTTGTATATGCGACGAGCAGCTCTTGCGCCACGGGTCTGTAGATATCCCCCATGGGGCTCTGGGATGCGGATCGTGTCGATGTTATCGTGGGGACCATCAGCGTCGGAGGTCGGCGCGTTGGGTTTGGTGGTCGGCATGGCGCGAGATGGGTCGGGAAAGAGTCTATGACATTCAATTGGACAGTCAGTCGCTCGGGTGTGTATGATATCTCAAATAAACAGAGCAAATGTATACAAAGATATCCCAACCGCGGGCAAAAAGCCGGGCTGGCGGGTTGGTGGTGAACAAGTTGTTGACTTCTCCCCAGCCACGCATCATCATGGGGGGCCGTGTGACTTGGGGGCATGCATTTCGCGAGAACATCATCTCATGCAAGATCACGTGACTACCACAAGCTATTCCCCGCAGTCATGAACTCATGATAGTGTTTGACGGCAATGGGGGGCTTGTATTGAGGTTGTAGACGTGTCTGAAACCATGGAGAGGCTATGCGATTCCTCATTGACCTTTTTACTAGACTTTTTTACTCATCTCTACTGTTTTGTGGTGAATTGTAGATAAAGAGACTTGCTTGTTTGCTACGCGAGAAAGTAGCACCGTGCGTAAAAAGCAAACATTCCTCGTATTATTTGTCTGCTTGGGGATTGGTTGGGGAGTTGAGGAGAGGACCTCGACATTGAGACTCGAGGAAGATGGAGAGAGAAGACTAGACGAGAAATTTAATCTTGATTGGATTGTTCTCTCTCGAAGAATGAAGCTCATGAATCTTAAACAGTCATACAAATAGCGCTGTCGTGGAGTGAGGGTACAGTGTGATATACCCCTGCACTATGCACTTTTGCGACCTTAGCGAGGTGGCGTCCAGCGACGCGTGATGGCTGCCGCGTTGGAAGACAGGACGAGATTTTATTGTTACTGTCACATTCGGAGTCTTTGGTTGGCTTCGATTCTCAAGGGCTGAGATGCAAGTTGTTAGTTCGAATCCTAGAATTACCAAGTTGAGCCATCTTTCAGCTCACAACTTGGATCTCATGCATCTCAACCTGAGTATCCAGGCACAACTTGTTCCACTACCCTCCGTTTGTCGACGATGACAATATTTTACAGTTACCACTTGAGTAAGGATCTTGGTTGAGGAGAGCGAATGGGCAGCTGGCGACTGTAGGTGCCCCTTATCCTTTACCACAGAAGCTACAAACATGAAGTCATCGAGCAAGCACACTGAACTAACGTTTCCCCATGGTGACCCTGAGAGGATGATTTGATAAGAGTTTGTCTTCCTAACTAGCACTTGAACAAAAGGTCGGACCAGTTGTGAGTAGATTTTCATGCCTGTTTGCACGTGTCTCTTATCTCATGCGGAGCAAACACATAACATGATCCAAAATCATAACGGACAGCATGATGGCGGGGACCTAAGAAGGCTCTTTATTCAATTGGCAGCTCTGAGTATCAAAAGGCCAGTCATCTTAGTTACCAAAGGTCTTTCTCATTACGACCCCATATCTACTGGCACTCAAGCCTTGTTGACTCTGTTGTAAAAAGTCTGAATCGCATCCGTGATAAGCGCCTTAACCTTGGTCGAATCCAACTTTTCCTCACGGTTAAAGGTGTACAGACCGTTAACTTCTTGCTCGATATCGGCACTTAAACTGTTAGTAAATCCAAACATGACCAGCTTTCGATACAAGTACTCACAGCTGTGTGTAGACAAAGGCACAGCAATGTCCACCCTCAATCGTACCCCTAACAAGCCTATCAATCCTCTTAACCAGATCATCAGGGTTAGTAGCCGTCGTATATCCCCAATCGCGATTCTCCTCTCCGTCTTCCTTCTTGGCGGGGGCAATGTTGACACCGCCAAACTCGGTGTTCATGACTGGTGCACCGGGCTTGTGCTTTGCGCCCTCTTCAACACCAGGGATGGCGGGTACAAACATGTCTCGGCCGGCTTTTTGGCCAGTGATGAGGTCGAGGCTGGCGCATGTCTTTTCGAGTTCGGGGCCGTCGCTGTAGTCGTGGAAGGTTGTTAGGTCGGTGATTACGTGCTCCCAGCCGCAGTTGTCGTTGATGCTTCGAGTGTTGTCAAGACTCCTGTTTATGTGTGAGTAGAATTCTAAAGATAACTGAGAGCTTCTTACTTGGTCAGGTAGTAGAGTTGTCGGATGTGGTTACGCTGATCCACGTTGTCCTTCAGAGAACCGTAACCCCAGCTCTCGTTGACAGGCGTCCATGTCACGACAGATGGATGGTTGATAACCAACTTGACAGCCTCAGTCCACTCAGCGTTGAAACGCTCCACGTACTCCTGACTGAACTGGTAGGCGTTGGCCATCTCACCCCAGACGAGGTAACCAAGCTTGTCAGCCCAGTAGTAAAAGAGAGGATCCTCAACCTTCTGGTGCTTTCTGCAACCATTGAGACCCATCTTCTTGGCGAGCTCAATGTCCGTCTTGAGGCTCTCCGGAGTTGGAGGCGTCATGAATGTCTCTGGCCAGTAGCCCTGGTCCAAGCAAAGAGCCTGGAAGTAAGGCTTGTCGTTGAGTCGCCAGAGACCATCACCCTTGGTCCAGTCGATAGATCGCATACCAGTGGTAGTCTTGACTTCGTCAATAACCTTGTCAGAGCTGTCGTACAGTCGAATGACGAGGTCGTATAGCTGAGGGTGCTCAGGAGACCAGAGGGCAACACCATCCCGCCAGCAGGAATCGTTATCAAGGGGAGCATCTTGAAGAACAGACTGAGGTAGCTTGGATCGCTGCTCTTCAGATAGACGCACGTTCAAATCAACAGCAACAGTGTCAGTCTCCCTAGGGAGAGCCTTTTTCTCTGACTTGGACACCGGAACACCGGCAAAACTGGCCTCAAGCTCAACGCTGTAGCCCTGGCCAACTCTTCTGCCCTTGGTAACAATGGTACTGCGAAGTTGACCTCCGTGGATGTCGTTGGACTTGATGACAGTGCCAGAAGAACTATCGGCGATGCGAGCTGAGGGAACAACCTCTAGCCAGACTGACTGCCAAATACCACCAGAGGGTGTGTAGAAGATGCTCTCGGGTTTGGCACCCCAGTACTGCTTGCCTCGGGGTTGCGTCAAGTCATAGGCCGAGTCGTAGACGCGAATGGTCAAACGGTGAACGGACGACTGTCCAGCAGCGTTCACAGCGTCAGTGGCGTCAATCTCGAAGGGAACGTGTCCACCACGATGACCACCAATATACTCCCCATTCAGCCAGACAGTAGCTTCATAATCGACAGCACCGAACCTCAAAACAAGTCGATGTCCCTGCTCCTTCTCCTGCGTAGTCCGCAGATCAGAGATGGCACGCTCGTACCATAGAACCTCGTGAACACCTCGATCATTGATGCCCGAGGCAGGAGATTGAAACACGAAAGGGACCTTGATCTTTGTCTTGGAGTTGGTCGTCTGAGGTGAGGCCGCAAAGACGTTGTTCTGGATAAGGGCCTGGGTGTCGCCCACGATCTTCTGAACGACGCTGTCGCTCTCTGCAGAGGCGCCTTCGCGCGTGTTGGAGGTGGTCACAGTGACCTTTTCAGGAAGACCGGTGCGCTGCCAGTTCCTTGCGAGACCAGTGTCGCCGTCGTCAAAGAGAAAGTCCCATTGTCCGTTGAGGGTCTCCCAGCGAAGAGGGTTGCGTTCAAAGTCAGGGCGAGGATACGACGTCATCTTGGAGGGGTAGAAGAGCACAAGAAGAAGTCAATTCAAGATGAGTGTAAAGGAAGACTGTCAAAAGATCTAAACGAACGTGTCAAGAAGGGACAGCTCTTTTGTATCTCGAGAAAATTCGCCGACCGTTTCGCCGCGCGTCGATCGGTTCAAGTTTGTTGATTGATTGATGTGCTGATGAGGGGGTTGTTACACGCAGCAAAAGGGAACCAACCCACCTCTCGTAATCACGCTGTGGGGCTACCATCTTCCTGTAAGATGCTTCAGTTGGTGGTGATTGAGCGACATCAGTTGAGGGATCTTCAGGCCATTCTCCACAAGGTGTGTCTTAGGTTGGTGGACTTTAAAGTGGTTCATGCGGTTTCTCTGACATTCTTTGAGGATTGTGATAAGGATTGTGTGTGTGATAAATGAATCGGGAGAGAGCAGACTTGAGTGTCTAATGGTTCCCCAGATTACGAAATTAACACTATGAGATGCAGTACGTTTCCTGCCCACGTCTAACTACAGTATATAGATATGTAATGTAATGACTTTCTTGCTTGATCTTGACTTTGGTATCACTTGGTTAAAACTTCAAAAACGCTTGGCTTTCTTCCTTTCACTCCTTGAGGATGCTCGCACCCTCCTTTGTAGTCGACCCGCCCGACGAATCACTCACCCTTCGAATCGTCTTCCACGCATCAGACAATCCTCCCGTAGACTCGATGAGAGAGTTACGCCCAAAGTTGAGCGTCCCCAGGCTGGGAGACGGGCTAGGGTTGTTGGCTTCGATCTTGGTGTGCACGCCTAGTTGTTGTCCGTCAAAGGGGTTTGTGCGTGTCGCGCTGCTGGAGCTGCTGCCGAGGCGTGGTTGTTCAGATGTTCGTCGTCGACGCCAGAGGAAGAAGGCTACGGCTAGGGCGAGGGCGACTCCTAGTATGACGCCAATTGCGATGCCGGCCTTTGCGCCCGTGGTGAGGCCGCCTTTGCTACCGGAGCTTCCTTCGCTGCTGTCGGATCCATCCTTGTCTGAGCTCTTGTCGCTTCCACTTCCACTGCTTCCGTCGTCATCGTCCTCGCTGTTGATATAATCCTCCGGGTTTCCCTCCGTGTTCTCAATGCCTCCGGTACTTGACTTTCTCTCCTTCTCCTCGTGGTCTCCAACGCATGTGTATTTTCCCTCGACAATCTTCTTGATGTTCTCATCAAACCAGCTGCAATCCATGGACTTGTCACCCTGGACCTTAAAGTCACCCTCGACCTTTTCCAGGTTAAAGAACTCGACGTTGGTGAATGAACCCTTGATCGATATGGTGCCGGCAGTCTTGAGAGCGTTGGCCGTAATGTTGGTCAGTTCATCATTGCCGCTAATTTCCATCTCTTGCACATAAGTCACTCTGGGAAGAGCAAAGGTCGTGAGGGATGGGTTATCCTCGACGGTGATGGTGCCCTCGAGGTTCTTGATGAGGGGAATCGTGAGGTCCTCGAGCGCTGTCGACTGAAACGCAAGAGAACCCTTGACCTTGCTCAACGACGCAAACCCAATCTTGCTCACATCCTCAAAAGTCGAAGTCGCAGTCGTGTTGCCGTTTCCGAGAGACGATAGTCGGGGGAACATGACAACGGGCTTGTCTCCGTTGGCAGTGACCGAAATAGTACCCGCAAACTCAAGAGCCGAGAGGCTAATCTTGGTGAACGCGCTGTTCTTGTAGATGGTAACGTCTCCCTTGACGGTCTTGAGCTTGGGGAAGGAAATCTTCTCCAGGGCAGAGTTTTGCGAAATGGCAAACCCCTTGTTTGCTGTTGTGAGAGCACCAGCCACAAGCTCCTTCATATCCCCGTTCGCATCGATGGAAAAGTCACCATCCACTGTGTGAATCCCATTCAACTCCAGTTCCTCCACTTGAGTGTCAGTGACTCTCATCATAGAGCCCACCGTCACATCCTTGTCGTGCTCAATCGAGAGCTTTGCGAATCCTCCAGTAATGACATAGTTCTTGCCCACTTCCTCCAACGCCTTAAAAGATAGATCGAACTCGTCGATTGTGCTGCCTGAACCCGTGTTCCATAACGAGAATTCGCCTTCGACAGTCTTGAGATCGGATGCCGTGACCACAGTCTTTTTGGAATGCTTGTGAGGGTAGATGACAAGGTCGCCAGTGAGGGAGCTGATGTCGCCGAGGTCGACTGAGGCCTTGTCGGATGGCCAGGCGGATGGATCGCTATCGAAGAGGAGAGACAATGAGCCGTCGATGTCTGTACAAGAGGAAACTCCTTTCGTATCGTCGGGTGAATCGATAATAGTATAGTTGCCAGAAATGTCGCAGTCTACGACGCGTCGAAACCGTGTCAGCCGAGACAATACAATACAATACAATGTGTTAGTCGAACTCACCAGCTGCTGCGAAGCGTCCTGAAAGGAGGAATGACATCGCCATAAAGGCGATGCGACTTGTCGGAGCCATGATAGACCCTTTGCCCTCCCGATGTCGACTCCCTGGAAGCCCTACAAATGAAGTTATCCAGAGACTCGGTTCAGTTGACAAGAGACCAGACCACCGGCCGGGAGGGGAGGAGCAGCTTCTTTTATTCATCTCGCCTAAAAGCTAAACCCTGGTCCCCTGGCGCGGCCATTTGAGGCAGCAGGGTAAATTAGCTCACGCCACGATGCGACGCTAAAAAGGGGTCCTTTCCGGTGAGAGCGAAAGGACGACGCCAAGGTGGAAACCGGACTGGTTCGTATTGGGAGCAATACCCGAACGTTTAGACCATGCGCTCTTGACGAGAGAGAAAGACAGAGGACGAGACAGGTCTAACGAACGGGGTGGCTTGAAGATGTTGTTGATTATGAGCGCATCATCTCGGTATTGAAGGTGTTTGGGGAAGTTCGATTGCTGAAACATTGCTTCTAGCTGCCGTTAGCGTCCCTTCTTGGCTGATGCGGTGGAAATGAGCAACTGCAACGGCATTAATGCGAGATACGTATTGGTCATCCAACCATGGATGTTTTATGCGACAGCCTCAACTTTTGGGGGATTTATGCAACGCTTATTTTTAGACAATTCTGAAACCATCACAAGTGATGGAGAATGTTGAATGGCTACTGACGTGTCCTGCGTGTGAAGAGAGTTTCCAGTGGTCAATAGGGGAAGCAAACGATTGGCAGTAGACCTACAGGCTCCAAACGAGAGGCGCGCAAACCTACCTCCCATTGTTACGAGTTCATTCATTCACCAACTCAACTCGCAGCCTTACATCGGCACTTGGTACGGAAACGGTGGATCCTTTGTCGATCTAGCTGACAAGTTTGCGATGAGATGAATCTTATTGTCATTTGCCGTTGATCAGCATCTCGGCTGAAATTCGAAGCCGGCCCAACGGATCTAACCTCTCTATCCGAGAAGCTGCTTTCGCTACCAACTCGTTGGCCGAAATGAGCATTTCTCGGCTCCGGAGACGCCTTGCAAGGTTGTCGAAACGTGAAGGAGATGTCCGAGAGAAAAGGGTATTAATAGGCCATTTCCATTCGTCTATTATCTACTTTGAAACACGAAATGTCTTGGCCTCCAATTTATTAAACTCTTTAAAGGACGTGTTTGGGACAGAAGTCATTCTAATCGCAGCGGTCGCTCAGCGCTCCCTCACCTAGCTTCCAAACCTCTATGAGTGCCTACCTCCCCATACGTGCGCCACCATAAATACCCGTGGCCCCAGGAGTCTTTGCAGAAGCAATCCGTTTGACTGTGATAAAATGTCAGCACGAGTTTTTCACAATGCAACTTTGAAATAACAAACATTTTTCCCACGTAAGAGGTTCTTTAAGGTCTTTGACAGCATCCCTCCAAACGCGAGCGCACCAACAAGCGACAAGCAGATCAAACAACTTTTCCTCAACTGTAGCCTTGATGGAAAGTCGAGGCGGCTCTTCAATCTTACCCTCTTTGTCGCGTTGTGGGCGTGTTTCCTCTGCAATGACCTTTCCTTGCGCATCCTTCCAGATTATCACGTTTGCTCGTCCTCTACTGAGTCGTCCTCGTAGATCAATATCTGCCTTTAGAAGTCCTTCAACCTTGAAAGAACTCGTAGACAAGCCCTGCGACATGGTAACTTTTGGAAATGTCCTCCTCTGGCTTGTCTGTCCCGTAAGAAGGACATTCTTTCCGTATCCGGCCCCATATTCGCCTTTGCTCACAAAATCTGCTTTAAAATCGTATATGTGATCGAGGCGAGACTTGAGACTTGGTTCCGAGTCTGAGTTGGTCACGCGATATCGCATCTTTTCGATGCCGTAGACTTCGGTCATGTTGTAGGCTGGCGGACTGTTGAGTTCGTATAGTGTGCGAGAGGGAGCGTATGCGGAATAGATGCGACTGTCATCGAGGACAAGAATTGGTAGGTCTTCGGGTGCGGATGGTTCTTGTTGATGGGTGGCATCATAGGATGGAGGTTGCTGTTGCTCGATAGTTTGCTGTTCAACCTCGGTAGACTCTTCAGCCCTCTTGAGATTTTCCTTTTCCATGATTGCTTTCTGCCTAGTATAAGGGTATAGTGATGAGTGAATTTAGATATAAACAAAAATCATGAACTTGAATGTAGTGCAAGTAAGCCCATTGACAGGAAAGCGATGACGTATATATACACATGCGTTGGAAACACAGCCTGAAATCCCACATGGGCCTGAATCAGTCCAAGGTCATGAGATTTGTCCAGGTTTGGTAAATCCGAGCGCTCTATGGTCGCATTTACGACCGGCGTCTTGGCAAGGTGTGTAAAAGCCTCAAACTTTGTGCTGCGGTTTACGCCCGGGTAAGCTGTATGGCTGCTGCGCAAGCGAGCTCGAAATCCATCCGTGTCTTGGCATTGATCCTGCCTTTTGACATGTCACCGTTTTTTGTGCCTAACTACGGAGATGATTAACTCGGGTTTTGTGCTTCGTGAAATTGGACGGGATCGAATATGATAGAGATAAATGCTGGCGAGAATGCAAAGATGCTTGTGGAGGAGGACTTGTTATTTTGACATTTCATCTCAATAATCTTTGGCACGGTAACTGCATGGAATGAGCTTGGTTTGAACAGCTCATGATTGAATTAATACCCCCTCTTTATTATTTAATTCCGAAATTCTTCAAAAAAAAAAAAACCCTTTGTTATTAGTTATTTAACCTCATAGCATACCCAAAGGGAGATCAAGGCAACCCAGCAAGAGACACATCGTCTTCATCACATAAGCCATTATGCCTAATGCAGCACAAGATAAGGACTCCTATACTAATCCCCTGGTGCGTTCTGCTACTATACGTAACCTAGTCAAATCATTAGAAGGAGAATCCTTTGTTTGTAGCTGATTAACGAGCCTAACCTAATATGGTCTTTTCATGCTGTCAATATCAATCGTCATTTGGGTAATACACGGCTTCCTATCCTAGACAGGATGTGAAATAGACTAGGGACCTATTTAGAGGCCTACACTGTTTAGGAGAAATGATCTCAGTCAAAAGGTTGGCAGGGGAGGACGTAAGTGTTGCCGCAACCAAGGAATGGAGCGTTCACCGCATGGCAGCAATACTCAAGATAGGTCTCAACTAGCCAAGCCATGTGTCTTCTTACTATGCTATTGATTACCAAATACTATTTAACCTTTATTTCAAAGCTCCCTATTCTTTGCCGCCCTCCGGGACTCCATCAACTACCAATGCCTCCGATGCCGGCCCGATGAGTTTGTGTACCCGGCCCGATAAATTTAACGCCGGCCCGATGAACTTATACTTGTTAACTCGGGGACGAAACTCCAGCACACTAACTAAAATCCATTCCCGTTTCCAGAGCTGGGTTCCTGTCGCTCTGAGCAGGCTGAGTTTCAGATTAGGCAGAAACAAGGCCCCCTTCCCTCTTCGGTCTTGAATAGTATGAAATAATGCAATCAAATTCAACTATCCGAATAAGGTACCTCAGCCGCACTGCTGGCGGGGCTATCATGCCTCTCACATCAGCATCCAGAGGTACCGAAACAGTGAAACCTCACCATGACCCGCTGGCACTCACCATCCTGCCAATCTCCTCTCGTCTGGGTTGGCGAGGATAACGTCCCCGGATGTAAAGGCTGCGGCGCTTCCGCTCACGAGCAACTCCGGCAGCTGAAGGAGCATCCTTCCAACCCGGTTCCTCCGTTGCCGCCCGACGAAAAGGCAGGGCAACTGAATCTCCACTGGCCGTCGAGCGTTACCTATACACGAAAACAAACTACCGCATCAACTGGAGAGATTCACGAGTCTCTTCAAATCCCCAACACGCCTTCGACGACGCAAAAGTCTCTAATCCACGGGTGCACTCTGACCAGAGATGAGTTTCGGCTCGTATGCCTGACGGCTGAGGAGAAGAATTTACCAGCGGGAGTGATTCACCTGTCGCTGGAGACGTATAACGATGACAATTTCCCCGATTATGAGGCTGTCTCTTATACCTGGGGAGGTGAAGATGGAGATGATACCTTGTGAGTGTTAAACCAAACAATGAATTACTTGCATGTCTCAAACCTTCTCTAGGCGTCATCCAATCTACATCGGTGAGCACTGGGATATTCTCCTCCAGACCCGCAACTGCTGTGCAATGCTCCGCTACCTCCGTCCCTCGAGAGGAATACGGATGGTTTGGGTTGACGCAATATGCATCAACCAGGAAGACATGCAGGAGAGAGGTGACCAAGTTGCCAAGATGGGTCAGATCTACACGGGATGCTCTCAAGTCTTTCTCTGGCTTGGTGATGACATAGCATTCAGGAAGCCGGGTGTTTATCCCCCACGCCTCCCTCTTCACGAGCTCGAAAACCTGGAGGAGCTGCAGCTTCCAAACAGGAAAAAGCGAGTCAGTATCCAAAGCCTTTTTGACCGGAGATATTTCAGCAGGGTGTGGGTTGTCCAAGAACTCATCCTCCCGCCACGAATCGTTATACCCATCGGAGACAAGATCTTCTGGGCTGACCCTTCCACGCCGACACACTTTGAGCGTCTGTCGAACCGTGACTGGCTATGGGAGCAGACCAGAGCACAGTGGTTCCAGCATGCAACCCAAGGCTCAGTCATGCAGGAGAATCTCTCCCATCTCTTGACGGTCACTCAAAAGAGTCAGTCGTCTGACATCCGGGACAAGGTCTATGGAGTATTGGGTCTCTCCTCTGTGAAGGAGGGTATCAAGATCCGACCGGACTATGGAATATCTCTCCAGCATCTTGTAATCGGCTCTTTGGCTCACTGCATCATCAGTGGAGGCACACCCGAGTTGCTCCTCAACGCATCGGGTGTATCAGCCGAAGCCGGTACGCCCTCTTGGATGCCCCCTTGGAAGGGAAACGCCTGGAAAAAGCTGTTTAGTAGCTATGACAAAGAAAATTCGACTTGGAGAATGGTGGAGGATGCTCTCCTTGAAGAGCAGAAAGTCCTAATCAGCAAAGAGAACCATTTGAACAGGGACAAGCATAATATGGTGCGGTTCATTCCCAGATCTCTCTTCGAGGAAGAAACGGGGCTCCGAAAAAGCGTCTTTGACAAAAGGCCTTGGCATCAGGATGCAACAGTGGACGCAGATAACGGGGCCATGTCTCTCAACCTGACGAGGCTAGTGTCAATCGGGAGCCGCCCGACCAGAGATCTTACGGCCAATAAAGGATGGTACGGGATCTACGAAAAGAAGTCGCTCCGCGGCATTGGGAGCTACATCTACGTCACGAGTCAAAGCCGGCTGGAGAAGGTAGTCAAAGCTGGAGATGACATTTTTCTCCTCGACACCAATGTCCGGACACCCATCTATCTGATCCTGCGCAAGACGGACAACCATAGGGAGTTCCGTCTGATAGCAGCCTGTTCACATCTGGCCTTTTTCTTTACGGGACGCTACTCCAACTACGACCAGGATTGGGGACGATCACTCCCCCTGGGTGACCTCCAGCAGAGCCTACACGCAGATCTCACGCGTCTGCACGGCTTCTTCAACCACAACGTATCTGGTCCCGTAGATAATGATTACCACGAAAACATAAAGAGAGCTCTCTTCCCAGGGAGGCGCGGACAGGTCACGCTCAAAGAAGTGCTGCCTCTCCTGTTGGGAATTGCAAGAGACCGGCACAACCACAAGTACGAGTACAAGCACGAGAACGAGCACAAGCACAAGCGCAAACACAAGCACAAGCACAAGTCGTGGAGGGGCTTCCCGGAACTATACCTGGAATCGATCGATCCCAAGTTCCGACCGCGCGTACTCAACGGCCGTTGCGAGTTATCCCTAGACGCGGACGACAAGGAAGAGATCAATAACCTCACAGACGATCACCCACATTTCTGGACCAAGGTATCAGGGAATGCGCACAGAGTTTTCATGAGGTGCGATCTGGATGTCATTGAATTTCAGCTAACGGAGATGGTTTCTCGATCGATCTACCCGGAAGAATGGGACTTGGTGGAGCTGTTCGGTAGGATAATGAATAGACTCGAGGATGAGGATATTGGAGAGCACATCATGGCGGGACCGGTTGAGGAGGACCACTTTCAAGGCGGGTCGCAATGGGGGCTTGATGAGGTTTTTGAGAACTTTAAACTTGATGGGAGTACCTTTAGAGTGCGTATAGTATAATGTTCGTTTCATAATACCATGATAATTCTTCTATTTACTTTTGCTACTACTTGATCTAAAACTCCTCCGCAGTCAACCCAACATTCCGCTCCTTAGCAAGTCTCAGAAGCTGTTGACCAATAGCCAAATCCATAACACCCGTTCCGACACTCTTATAGATGACGAAACCAGTCTCGAGCCACTTTGTAAGATCATCTGGCTTCTCAGTGTTCTTTGTCTGAAGAAGCTGTCCAATCTCGAGCATCTTCTCCGTCGGAATCTCAGCCTTGACTAACTCTCCAGCTTCTTGCAGACATCCGTCACGGCTGTCGACAGCGATGGAACCTCCTTGGTATCCAGAAGAGGCGAAAACTCCAGAGGGATCCACAACTTGCTTCAAGAGTTCGGGATCGATTTCTTGCATGTCTAGTCTGTAGGAACCGATGGCTGCGAAGAATCTCGTCTTGCTTAGGGCCTTTTCAGAAGTGAGGTACTTGGCAGGGAACAAAGGTTGTGTGCTTGGTGTTGTGAAGAAGAGGACATCGGCATCGACAACCAATGACTCAAGAGCTGCGTCACGGTCTCCTTGGGGATCAAAAGCCTTGAGGTCGATGTGAGAAGGCCATGGGGAGCTTTTGTTAGACTTGAGCGACTCGATCAGTTCTTGTGTTCGCTGAGCCGAACGGTTGACGATGGTAACGCTCTTGATATCCTTTTCCTTAAGAAGGAGGGCCAATCGAATATGCCAAAGGGCTTGCTTGCCAGCACCAAAAACAACAATGTTCTCAGTGTTTTTGCGGAATCGATAAGGAAGCATGGAACCCAAAGCAGTGCGGAAAGCAGTAAGAGCAGCAGCATTCAAAGTACCGATAGCCTGACCCCTAGCATCGCAAAGAGTAAGAACACTCTTCAGACCGGGCTCTGAAGGCTTGAGCTTCTCAGCTGGAGTGATGCCGACAATCTTCACACCCAGAAGCTGATCGGTGGTTCCGGGCATGAATAAGCTAACTTGATCATCTCGGCTGACGACGGCGCGATGAGGTTGATACTGCTGCTCATTGTTGCACGAGTATTGAATGAGTGCTCGTTCGAGTGCATTGGCAAGATCAACTACATCTGAAGACGACAAGCTGTCGAGGATGTGGTTAACGTTGCTATCAGAAAGAACAGTAAAAGCCATGATTGTCTGTGTTGTTTGTTTGATGAGATGGGATGGTCAGAAAGTTTTGGCCCAGTGCTTGGTCTATAAAGACGTCCAATGAAACTGAGGCCTTTATCGATGAGGCAGGACATTCCGGCATCGGACTCGGGCTGTGTCGGCTTTGTTGGGCGGGGAAATGACATGGATGGAATGTCGGCACATGGGGCCGACTTTTTGGATGTGCTAAGATTGGAGGGAAACTTTTTTTTAGTATTCTCTGAATACCTTCTAAGTGGAATACACAATTGATAAAGGTGTCAAAAGGTATATAAATATGTTCGTTACGGCCTTGATATTGCGCTTTGTGCGCTTCTCGCGGAGACATGCCTGTACCATCGAGTGCTGACTGACATTCTGCTCCCGGAATTGGTTACCCTTTTCATAAACTCCAAGATAACTAACATGTCTCTTTACATTTGTAAGCTGTTGCTATACATCATATCTGCTCGGATGCTTCCTCCGCGATTACTCAAAAGCCCCGAGTGATGATGGCCTTCCTTCGACTCAAGTCGGTCCGGGCAAGGGGCGATCGTTTTATTTGCCTATTCGACCATGATTCGGCTATATGGCGCTGTCCGCAACTTTTGCATCGCATAGGACCATTGCAGTTTTTTTGTTCAAGATCGTTGATTGAAGGGAAAACTCATGAGTATTCATCATCTATCTCAATTTCTAACAATATGATATGAATAAAATTGGTTGCCTAGCATCATAGGCAGCCTTCTTATTCTGAGTACAAGACTATAGGCAAGGAAAGAAGGAACAGGCCAAGTTCGAACCCTAGTAGAGGACCAAGGCTTCTGATGATCTCTATACTGTTGTTTACCTCTCTTGCTGACTGGGAAACTCATAACCCTGCTCAGTAGAAAAGGTAGTGTCCAGCTTGTGAATCTCACGCTTCAAAGACCTGGTCTTGATACCAACGACAAGCAGGATCAGAGTAACCAGAATCTCAGGTACAACATTGAGGCACACCTCGACCGCCTTGGAGGTCAGGAAGCCTGAAGTTGGGTCTGAGATTTTGAGTTGGAGAAAGGCGATGGCGTAGCCGAGTCGAAGACCTGTGATCGGCATCGTCAACAAGGCGCCGTTCAGAAGCTAAAGAAGACAACCAGTTAGTATCGGTACATAAAAAAGGATAAGACAGGCTTACCAGTCTGCCGCCCGACATTGAGGGTACAGGTCCAACCGTCGATGTGGATCTGGACTTTGCAAGAGACCACAAAGCCCAACCCACGAGCAACACCCAAGACAAGGCAACCAGAGCAGATGCAACGTTGAGGAGTATCTTCATTGTTGAAATAGACTCCCCCTTCTGTAAGTTGATGACGGAAACAATGATCAGGATCATGGCGACTCCGACAAGGGTATGATATTGAACTTCGAGTAGCACGTCGAGCTTTCTGTTGAGTCGAGGGTTCGTTGCTCGTCGTCTAGTATGGAAAGTTAGTCAAGAGGTCTTAACTCGGAATAGAAGTACTCACGCCTCATGCAAAACACCCGATGCAGCCAGGAGCAAAGGAGACAGACCGATACTACTGAGAATAATCGATCCGGTTGAGGTGTTGGAGCCATGGAGACCGATGCCTCCAGTAGCTATTCTGAGGACACAAAAAGTCTGGACGTAGAACCATCCTAGGAAGCCAACTTTGCCATGCTTGAACAAGCAGTACAAGGCAGGTTGGGCGAAGACGATGTAAATGGCGAGCTTGGCCGCTGAGATAGAGTCTGTCATGTTGGAAGGATGGTGAGGATTATTGAATGCGTAAAGTGATGTTGAGATGGAGTTTGAAGTAGGGAATGTCTTGGAGGATATTTTCTATAAACATCCGAATACACAGAGGTCATATATAGTTAATCTCTTGGCTCCCTCTTCCTTGCATTCTTACCCCCAGCTTCATCAATTCGGGGTTAATCCTGAGGATCTGCAGTCGTAGGGCTGCGCCACGCACACCCAAAGAGTTAAACGATAGCGAGAAAGGCAGGGGGGCCTTAGCGTGGTGGGCTGGCTCAGACCTCTCAAACAAGCAAAGTGATAGGGCTGTTTCATGAGCTGCGTAATCTCGTCGTTTTATTCAGTCGTCATCAGTAAATACTACTTGCTCTTCCAACACCTGCTTCGGCCAACGAAGAGACCCCTGCCATTCCTCCGGCACCACCTCGATGATTGCCTGCAGCTCACGAGGTCCAGAATCCCCTATCCACCAGAAGCTGCGCAGCATAGCCATCAGGGCAAAGTAATTGGCTAGAATGACAAGTGCCCGGGGACGTTGCTCTTCGACCAGGTCTACATAGCGCTTGTGGACCATCATGGGGAAGACAACGACCCTTCTTCCCACGGTCGCTGCGGGCTGGCGCTCGTTCATGGACTTCCAGATACCCCCGATGAAACTGAGTGCTCCTCCATATGCTGCTTCTATCTCGGAATCCCAACTTTCTTCCAGCTCATGCGGCTCCTCACGACGCATCAAGTGCATCAAGTCCCGTCGTAATTCCTCATTCTTGTTATCGCCGAGATAATCCGAAACGACATCGATCATTTTGAATGCCACAGAATCGGGTCTGTTTTTGATGAGATCCCAGGATTTCCGATACACAGCTGTACTGCTCCCGCTGATGCGTAGCCAGTTGATAGGCGGGACGTATGGATCCAGAACTCGTTGCTGGATTTTGACGAAGCCGTATAGACGTAGCATACTTGATACCAAGCAGACGGCATCTACATTTTCTTGACTCATTGTCTCAATGTCTTTGTGATGTTCACGGAGAGCCATGTTGAGATATGTGCGGCATGTCTCGGCGGCTTCCTTGTCGGTGTACTTGCTGCGATATTCATTGTGAAGAGAAACCACCATGAACATGGCGTAGAGGATGGAATCCGAAGTCAATGCCCTCTTGCAGAGACTGTTCACCCAGAATTCGTAGGCAATGTCGTCCATGCAAGTGGATGGACCAGTGTCAGTGATGTATTGGTAGAATAGCCGCTGCTCAAGCTTTCTCCGCTCTGCAGACTCGGGAGGATCCACGATCCTGTCATCTGCAAGAAATGGCCGCGTAGATCCATCCGAAGCTTGGGAGCCAGGGGACTTGGCGCGATCGTACACGCAGTCTAACTCCAGCCGAGTACAATTGGAACATATAGGCTTGGCTTCATCGCACTGGGTGATTGTTAGCGAAACATGGGGATTCCAACCAGTATAATTTGACGCAACTTGCCTTGACGCGACGGGCTCTACACCGCTGACAACCTGTCCTTGATTTCTTATGAAACAGCTTCGCAGGGCGTTTCTTGGCGGGTGGTGGCTTCGATTGCCGAATGCTGAGATTGGCTATACCGCTTGGATCCATGGTGACAGATGCATGCAGTCTCCAGGATTGTCACGCAAGTAAGCCACGTTTGTGAGAAAGAAACAAATGGGAGGTTTAAACGATAACGATCGTTCAAGAGGGAACCAGAAGAAAAGTTAAACGAGAACGAGTGATCGTCGTCAGCGACGTGCCGATTTCCGGACGGGAATAGTGCTGACTGAGCTTTGACTCTGTTATCTGATTCGTTGATGGGACGGTAAACGGCTTCACGGCAATTAGTGTCCTCGCTTGGTTGTCGGTGACGAGGATGTTTGTTTCGGTCGTTATCGCTCATGCAGGGATTGAAGTGGGCTATGTTGCAACGTCAAACGGAAAACTACTTTATTTGGATATATACGGTTAGAAATGAGTATATAGCTTGGCAGTTTCAACATGATCAACTTGTCCGATCCAGAATCATCCTGTCCATCACTATTTAATCTCCTAAATCCTTCTATACTACCTATTTCATACCGACACTTTCTACTCCTTTTCCTTCGCTGCGAAACAAACATCATGTCTGGAGAAGGTCTCGATCCTCTTAAACGATACATTGTCAAGGGCATAGCCGCTGGCGTTGGCTTAGCATCCGAGAGCATAACTTCTTACAAGGAACGACGCAAGGCTTCATCATCACCGCCAAACTCGGAAAATGATGCAGCTTCAATTCGATCCTTGCCAACTTCAGCCGATACCTCAGCTACTAGCGTCTATGAGCTCCCTGCTGATCCCAAGGCTCGACAAGATGAGGATGCTCAGTGGGAACTTGACGAGGCGCAGGATGAACTCCTGCCACAGTATGAACAACAGCAAGAGACGAGTACCACCTCCGATCTAGGGCAAGATCTCGTCAACAGATATCCTGCGCCTGCATACAACGAGACCAGGGGGAAACTACCTCAGCCCGTCATTCTACCTCAACGAAGACCAAAGACACGCAGACGAGGCTTCATCAGAGCATATGCCCCAGCTTTGAACGACACTGGCATAACCCAAGAAATGTTTCTCGACTTTCTTGAGACTTTTCACAAGTCTACGCAAGCATCACCGTGGATCGATGCCATCAACTATGCCGCCATGCCTCTTTCACTCATCCCTCATTTCCCAATGGTCGTTGGGTTAGCAATCCAGGCTACACTCATTGTAGCAAAGGACATCCAAAACAGAACAAGAACGAATGCATTCCTGGACAAGGCGAACAACGAATTCTTCGGACCTCGTGGACTCTACTGTCTCATCATGACATATAGTCCCGAGACAGACAAGCCTCATGAATCTGCAGACGTCTCTTCTACTATTGCCGCCACCCAGAACCCCTCGACAAGTCAAAAGATGTTTGGAAAACTCAAGGAGTCAAAGGGAAAGACGTATGGAGAAATCGAGTTGCCAGAAGCTGCACCTCTTGTATTTCCTATTCTTGAAGATCCTGCTGCAGTAAGCGATGCACCAAAGTCGACCAAGGAAAAGTTGGAAGGTACTCAGAATTACGTGAGAGAATACTTTGACAAGAGGGCACAAGCAAAGTTTGCTGCCAAGAACGATGGGAGTTCTCTCGTTCAGGGTCAAACACCCAAGTTCACCTCTCGATATGCTGATCCCACTCATCCCGCAAGCAGCGGCTCTTTCAGATCGCTGATCACGGGAGGTCATATTAATCCTCCTCCGATGAGTCGACAAGAGCGTATGGTGGGTGCTATGGGTAACTGGTGCTCGAGTTATGATGCTAGACAACCGGGGGCCAAATATACTCTGAAGGATCATGTGTCAAGGACAAGAGGCATGATGTCACTGGGGGCACCGAGGGGTGAACATGCTCCTTATGGTGGACAACCAGCTGAGCCAGCTATGGGTTTGAGGCCAGGTCTTGGATCACGTATGAGTGGAGATCGAGACAAGATGCAAGTAGGACCGCTTTCAGTCCCATCACCAGGAGCGATGGTGAAGAAGGTAGTGAAAAAGGTCAGTCGTGTCTCTTGACGTCAGAAGCGTCATAAGCTAACATGGAATTAGAATATCCTTTACTTGATGGTGGTCAACTTGCCAACGGACGAGGAGTTGGCTCAAGCGACAGAAGAACTCGAGAAGAGGAGGAAGGAAGGCGCCAAGATATCTAACATTGTCAAGAGGTTTACGGATTATTAATGCTTTGTATTTGTGTACGGAAGTGTGCAAACCAGGAGTTGGTTGAGGGCAACTGCGTGTATTATATGGCACGCCCAGGCGACTTGGTTTTAGAAGGTCTCAATTTGAGAATAGAATATGACTCTCAGTGATGGGCGACTATCACATGATATCGCGTGTACTATCCATCTCATGAGCTAAGGCCATATCTTTCTGTCTCTTTGGCGTCGGCGCTCTTGAGATCGGGGCTAGCAGCCGCTTCCTCGACAGCAACCTGAGAAGCCGGATCCACGGTTTGAGGACTAGGTGAAGTTAGCGTATGTGTACTACAAGACGATTCTCATCACTTACTCTCGCCTCTTGAGGTATTGGTTCAACAGATGCGTCGCAATGACCAGAGTAACGGAACATCCAAGTGAGAAGGAAAAGCCCTTGACGAAATGAGGAGCCTCGACCGTCTTATAGACCAGCAGCGGGGTCCATGCTGTAGATGACTGGGCGATGGCAGTAATGAGAACGAGAGCAAAGGATCTCTCTGCAGGGGACGTTCTCAGCTGCGTGTTGACCCAGCCATGAAGTGCCGGTGCCATAGCGTTGGCGGAGTAGATGGTTGAGAAAGCAAACCATTTCGCAGCTTCAGGAACATTCCAGACAATGAGGATAATGAGACCGATAATATTCCAGGTATACGCAGCCGTGATAGCCCAGGCAGGTCCAAGGTATAAATCAGAGGCAAAAGACACGAGCAGGACGTAGAAGATACCCAGCGCCGGAGCAATCGTGCCGAGTTCATTAATGCGAGCCTTGGTATAGCGCTCAAGAGACTTAATCCAGAGCAGAAAACTTCCAGAACTGGTCTGCAATTGAGAGTTCCAGAAAAGGACGTCGAGAAGGATGATGGTCCAGAACTGCGGCTTCATGGCGATTCGCTTGAGGGTGTTCAAGCCAAGTTTGCCATGGGATTGATGACCAGAACGGGATAGTCGTTCGGTGCTGAGATTGATGTCTTCCTGGGATAGACATACTCGGTTGGGCTGCTCTGGAGTGCCTGGGATGACGAAATATCCGAGAATGCCGATTGGGATGGTGATGATCGCGCAGATGATGTACATCCAGCGCCAGCCGGCGAGACCGTGGACGCCATCTAACTGGGCCGAGGCACCGGCCTGGATGAGACCAGCTGTGAGGGTTCCTAGATATAGACCGATGTAAAAGATGCCTCCACGTCTGGCCAGTTCGTCTCCGCGGTACCAAGCTCCTATATAACATGAGTATGAGAAGATGGACTGCCATGTTGGGTGACCTACCAAGAAGATAATTCACGGCAGGAAAGAAAGCAGCCTGTCCTCACGTTAGTTGACGCAAAAGGACAGAGAACGCGATCACTAACCTCGAACCATCCAACAAGAAATCGGTAGGCAGCAAGCTCGGCAAATCCAGTGACTCGGTATTGCAGAAGGGTAAAGACACCCCAAAGAATGTCGAGAGCGGGGATCAACCAATGCATGGGGATATAAGTGAGCAAGAACATCAAAGGAATCTGTCCAGTGACAGCACCAACGACATAAAATGTCTGCAGCTTAACCAGCTCATTACCCTCAAACTTGAGATCCTCCTTCATACCTGAGACGTAGGCATTGTCTACAATCGTTAGTCAAGTTCAAAAAGGTTGTGATAGGCACTCACTCAGGTTCGACTGATCCATGTACTTGACCCAGTATGCCAAGACAGCGTACGGCACGATGAGGAGATCGAGCTTGGTGATGAGCTTCCGCTCCCGTGGGCTGTCGCTGTCAGCGAACCATTTGAACCAGCTGCCTCGAGATTTGTTGGCCATTTTGAACACTGATCAGTACAGATGAATACAAAAGTTAGGCTAAACACTGAAAAGGCAGGCCTAGGGTGGAAGCATTTAAGTACTCTGTAGCAAATTTTACTTGCTCTCAATCGACTTCCATTACCACGGCCCTGGGACAGCGTTTACATGGACTCGGTGTTCTAGATCGAACCAGAAGCATACTATAGACTATCTAGCCGTTGAACCTATACCAATCCTGCGAGAGATCAATTGCATCATTGCAAGGTTATCTGATGCAAGTTAATCTAAAAAGCCTATATCGACCAAGCTTCCCGTCACACGCACAGAAAATACCCAAAGACAACCTATGACTGACAAGAACCGTGAATATGCGCCGCAGTGGACAGATCAGTTAGATAGGTTGCGGCTCCGACAAATCGGTTCATCTACCCGTACCCAGTTCACAGTGGGCCCGGTTAGACAAGCTTCATCGGAAAGAGGCCGGCTGCGTTAGTGAGGTCTGATGAGGGAGATATTGTCCTCTTGGATGGAAGGGATATTGCGTGCTTGTGGCTAGAAGCTGGCTGGAAGCTTGACGGTCGAACTGGGCTGAGAACTAATAAACTACACCACAACTAACGACAACGCCGTTACTGGAGAAAACTCGTATTTGAATCACTGTCTTAATCAGAAATTGACAGCAGATGGAAGTTGGTACTGGCCCATGTCTCGGACCAGTCGTGTCACTTCGAGACCGGCTCCGATCCCGGTCCAACCCTGATAAACCCGTACATGGTCAGACAATAATCAACATGGCGTGAAGCCGAGAAATAAGCTAACATAAAAGCTTGAAACTTTATTTTTGCCATTAACAAGGGGCCATGTCCAAGGTCATGACCACCAAAGAGTGGATATTCAAGGGATCCGCAAGGGCAGACGAGGTACCAGAATGGTCTCCTATCTTGACCAAAAGGAGTAATCCGAGAACTTGGCAGTGAGTCATCAAGGACTGAGTAGATATCGCGCATCCTGTCTAGCGAGGACACGACAAAACTCTTTCAACCAGACTCCATGCTCTTTATATTCTTCTGGGAGTCTTTCCACAACTTCCTCAGTCCAGGAGATTACCATGTTTTTGCGACCTGGACACTTTGGCTCGTCTGATAGTGCGAGGACAGATCTGCCGATGATGTAGTCCAGTAGAAACATGTGGATTATGAGGAGTTGGCCGACGTGGTTGTTTGGGTCGACGAATGACTGGAAGGTTTCGGTGCCTAAATAACTGGGTATCATAAAGAGGGTGACGAATTCCTTCCAAGCTAATGCGTTCGGTCAGTAATGATACCGGCTCGATTTCTGTTTTACTCACCCTCCACTGAAGAAGTCGGAAGCCACGATATAGCTTTGAGCATGGATTCACAGTAAATCTTTTCACATTCCGTCCGACAACGAGTCTCAAGAGCCAAAGCAGAACTCTTGAACCCCTCAATCATCTTCATATCCTTAGGTTGATCAGTAATAATATCCCGAATATTATCAATATGTGCATCCGGAGTCCAAGTTCTAAACACAGACCGATGGTATTCAGGCATCATGGCAGTCGAGACGAGCGTAGCTCCTCTCGACATGACCAGGTACTCTGTCATTCCGTGTGGCATGAGACAAGATTGTGCAGCTATGCACATTAGTGCCGCAAATAGAGCATCTCTGTCGGCGATACTCTTGTGTGAAGTGTCGGCTAGTTGCTGATTAATTAGATTGATGGCTGTGACTCTGTGCTGGAGAGCTTGGGCATTGTAGTTGACATTTCCATTTTGCGATAGATGAGAAGCGCCAAGACCTAGAGCAGCATGCGCCAAGTAATTATACTGAAGTCATGTTAGTTATACGCAATCAAATCATCTAGAGAAGCTCTCACGCCGTGAGTCATGGCCGCACACTGCGACCAAATATGATCCCCCCTAAGCGGCAAACTAGGATATGCCACGGTCAAAAACTGATAGTGAAATCTCAGATCATCCAAAGCCAAGCTCGTCAGCGGAGCTCTTGGTGTTTCGGGCAGGGCTTGGCATGCTAGAGGTGGATATTGACATCGCAATCCTAGCCTTGCACATCGCGCGCATCCTGGTTGGCGTTCATCGCATTTGACTCTTCTTCGTTTGCAGTTGAAGCATCCGAGTCGGGATTTGGAATGACCTCTTCGGGATGGTTGTTGTCGTGCGAGGATGACTTGGGTGGGTGTGTCGGAGGTTGATGACACGGAACGCGACTCGAGGGATTCTTTCTCATGCATGATGGTACCTCAAAGTAGGGCTTCTGTGTAGTAGCATGCTATGTTTGCTGAGGAGAGACTGTCGATCGTGTTGCAGATGCTGGTGGAGTGCAAGACTCGGCACTCGCGTCGTGAAGTTGCAGGGGTAACGGCAATTCTGCCTTGGCGTCAGCGTCAAGATGACTTGTTTCGCCTCCTCACGGGCTTCATCACGTGCAATGCATACCTGGGATGCCTGGCAAGGCGCGCTGGCGTTGGTGACATGTCTCTGAGCTCTGAGTGGCACTAGCGCTAGTCAAAAGCAAACCTTGCTGATGAGCATTGAAGCTACCAACCCTAGAGTTGTAGAATTGTTGCCCTACTTGCCGATACTCTGGGTAGGTATATGACGCCCATTTCAAAGGCTTTTCAATAAAAATCTAGACCATCAGGAACTAGGACATTATATACTAACAATTGCCATTCAGCCTCTCTACTTCACAAAAGGTTCGGGCTACATGGGATTCTGCGCGTGTCGAACATTGGAGTAACATAGAGTGCAGATGTGTAACATTGCAACAATCAGGTCCAGATACACCCGAAATAAATACTCAATTAAATGTTATCTAAGTTCTCCATAGCCTAGACATGGCCGGACCATCCTACCTATGCCAAAAGAATGCGCGTTGGGAACAAACTGAGAAAGCATCCTTGAAGCAGTTGGGTCTTGCGACTGCGAGAGTCATATCAAAACAGGTCTGAAAGCCATTTCTGCCCGCGTTTATCATTATCGCCCATCTTTAAAAATATTTTTAATTTGCTCCTATTGCGTGAACTGAAGCCTTTCTGTTGCTAGACTTGTCGTAAAAGGGCGCGGCTTAGTAACGACGGACCGATCCAAATAGTGACTCATGTTGGACTTTGTACATCAACCAACAGCTTCGACTTTGCAACAAACTCGGTCATATTTCACAAAAATCAACTCAACTGATTTCACCATGAGTGAAAAACCAGTTGGTCCTCTCACCCCTGAGGGCAAGGCATTGCCACCCTCACGCGTGTCCCTCGACGGAAAGTACACCTCTTTGGTCCCTCTCGATGTATCCCACGCCGATGCGCTCTTCGAATATCTCGGTGGTGAGGAGCACGGCCACCTTTGGACATACATGTTTGGGGGTCCCTACCTCGACCAGGACGAATGGAGAGAGACCCAGAAGGTCTGGAGTAAGAGAGAAGACACAATCTTCTTCACAGTCCTCTCTGGTCCACGAGAAGACCCCGATTCTGAGCCAGTTGGGCAAATGTCGTATCTCAACATTGTGCCCGATCAACGACGAATCGAAATTGGCAGTGTTATTCTTGGCGGGAAGCTGAAGCAGACTCGGGCTGCAACTGAGGCATTTTACCTCCTCATTAAGCACGCCTTCGAAGAGCTTGGATATCTGAGAGTTGAGTGGAAGGCGAACCACCTCAACAAACCGAGCTTGTCAGCGGCAGAGCGACTTGGATTTGTCTTTGAGGGAATCTTCAGGTAATTTCTCACACCGGCATCACCCTTGTGCGGACATTGACATCCAGTAGGAAGCATATGGTTCTCAAGGGTAGACGTCGAGATACAGCTTGGTTTAGTATTACTGATGATGAGTGGCCGCTTGTCAAGAAGGCTTTCGAGGCTTGGTTGAGTGAAGACAACTTTGATAAGAATGGCAAGCAGATCAAGGCGCTTAAGAGTATCAGACAAGCTCTGCAGGAAGAACAGAATTGACAATGTTAAATCTACGGCATGTTGATAGAAGTTAGAGAATGATGGAAAAGAAACCATGAAGGAATGTTGACCTCTGGTAGATGAGACATCAAGTAATCTGATGTGGTTCACCTTATGCTCGAGTTTGCACCAAAATCCTACCACTGCCATAGACTGACAAGATATTTTTAGTTTTTGAATTCGCCATGTCTTTCGGAAATGAAGGACTTGGAAGTATAAAGAAAGGTTGTCAAACGGTTATGCTCTCGTTGTTAAAGCTCGTCCTACCTCCCTTGACCTCATCACAAAGCATATGGCTATTGTCTTGCGGTTCTCATCATAAACAGCACTAGCGCGGCTTTTTTACCCGTCATCATTTTTAAGAGAGAGAAATTAGATAAATCAATATCTTAGTTCGCTATTAGAACGTCTGAACTGTCTCTCTTTTAGACTTTGTCCCCTGGATTACAAGGAATCTACGTTATGCTAATGACAGTCTAGAACACAATGGAAATGATGGAGAAGGACCCCGTTTTTTTCCGATTGAGGAGCCAGGAATCTGACCCAAATGAGCTAAAAGTTCTGGATTCATTCGCGGAGAGCCCGTTGTCTCAGGGGTTTGAAAACTTGAATGAAGGGAGGTCTAGGCCCCAACGTCAACACGGATAATAGGCCTCATCTCACAAGATTCAGTAGTTTAAAAACCGGCTCCCTAGCCTGGTTTATCTCAGTGGCTCTGTGCTCTTTCTCACCAGTGCTTTTTCACGACCACCATCAGAGTCAGCATTCCTCAGCCCATCCTGCGTGCTGACCAAGGTGCAGCTAGGAAAGTCCCAGACGCAACAACCACGGCAAATCCGAGACAATCGGCTCTGCCGGGCAACAACAGTGACGCCACAGGCTTAGGACGAGTCATGGGGCTATCAGTTTAAGACAAATACGGACCAAAGGCACTCCGAGGCGTCAACCATGGCGTCCTCATCGAGGCAATCACAGATCTCCCCAGACCAAACTAAACATTAATGATTTCTAATCCAAAGAAAAGGAGACACCACCCTAAAACCGTTCATATCCCGAAGGCTAAAAAGCTTGACTCCGGCTGGCCCCGGATTTCCTATATCGAGGTTAGGCTACGTCAGTGAGACAGAGGCTGAGGGAGGAGGTGAAGATCGGCAAAGCGGCTGGCTGGCTGAAAAAGAAAGTATCCACATCCAGATGAGATCTAGGACGTAATTAGAATGGCTGCCGTAGTGAGATATTTGCTCAAGACCATTGACGGGTAGATCTGATCGTTAGAACGTTATCATGAGCCACGAGAGGAACAACTCTGGAATGTGTTTCTGAGGGAGCAAGACTGAATGATCACATGGGATCCTTAGATCGCCAACCAAAGCAGCTTGTGTCTATACTGTTTCTGATGACATCGTCAAACATATCTCCTTCCCCTCACACATGGAGAGGGGGTTGGGCATCCCGTGGCGTCGGCGACGGGTGACGGCCCGGTTAGTTTCCGAGTGGAAAATGTTTCATTTTAGACTCGAGATGATCCAATCGATCGGAGCTAATGACAACAAGATCTCGCTGCAATGTCGATCACCGTCCCGTTGCGGATGACAGTTCACCGCCGCAGGAGAGCTGAGGTCAAACATGGGCGATCAATCGTTATTTTGGGCATGGTTTGTAGGGTTGTGATGAGACATATTTGAAATCTGCAAGATGAGATCGGTTTGGAGATGTGATTGTCGACGTAGTATTAAAGTGGATGTTGTAGCGGACTTAGATAGCCAAGAGTGTCTGTTCGTTCTGTCCATACTTCTCTCCTGCTTTCTGCACGTCTCAGTATCAAAAAGATGCCTACCCAAAAATCAATTGTGGATTTCCTGCGAAAAGTCGTCTCTATATACGACCGGGAGGAGCAAGGATATCCCCCTCCAGTGACCAACCCTGGAAATGTCCCACCCGAAGGTCCAGGCATTAACAGATCCTTCTCTGTTGCCACCACAGATGTCGCAGCTCTTGTCCCACCCGGGGATAAGCTTCTCCTCTTCCGATCCCTCACGGGTATCGATACCGTCCCGGCATTGCGGGCCAACGGTCACTCGGTCCGTTCCGCGCCGAACATTGGCATTTACACTCGTGTCGTTCGCAACGAGAGGAAAGCCGCGTTCCGACACAAGGGCTTCAGAATCCTCGTTAGCACCTGTCTTGCTGCTCAAATCATAGTAGCAGCCACGCTTACTGCTCTCGGCGCTGCGAATGGTTCCCACAAGGCAGTCACAGCATTCGGAGCAATCAACACCATCATCGCAGGCCTCCTGACATATCTCAAAGGATCAGGACTACCCACAAAGCTCAAGACAAAAAAGGATGAATGGAAAAAAGTCAGAGAGTACATCGAGCAGCGCGAACGAGAGTTCTGTCTGGCAGAATGTCCCCTCAACATCCAAGAGGAAATCCAGATTGTCGAAAACATGTACCAACGCGTAAGCGCTTGGCTTGAGACGGGGAATAATCCAGAAATGCCGCAGTATTCTCCTCCAGAGATTGAGAGGCCGAGGAGTATCTTGTCCATGTCGCCTTCTGGCAGGCGGTATTCGTTGCGGCCGGATATGATGACTCCTGCGCCTATTGCGGAGGAGAAGAGGGAGAGAGATCAGGATGATCGAAGGATGGACTAAATGTTCTTTTTTTTTCTTGTATGAGTCATGTGTTGTTTTGACGTTTATAATAAGACATGCCAACTTATCTCCATTTAGCTTCACTGTGCCTCGCAAGACTAGGGTGTCACATACTCTGCTGTTTCTATGCCTTGTTTCAATAAGAGAGTGAACTGAAAGGCATCAAAATAAAAATGAACCCAAAACTATGTCTGTACTTGAAACTAAAACTTGATCACGTAGAATCCCCCCTCGCTGGCTGACTGCCCGTAGCCTTACAAGGGGCATCATAGCCCAGGCGCACTATGATTATGCTAATCAACTCGGCGCCTCCCTTCAAAATTATGTGTCATGGGGCCAAAAAAAAAAAAAAAAGAGGCTCAAAGGACCATAACTGGAGCTACTATGTTCATCTCGATCATGTGGGTTTCAGGGCAGCTCTAGCATCAGTGCAAATGCTCAGGGGATTTGTTTGCAATCGCGTGAAACAAATGGCTCCTAACTAAAGCCTATTAAACAAAGACGAACTGAATCCATCATTTTTTAAGGCTATTCTACCTGAAACTTTGGCGTATCATTTTCCTCCACTCTCCCCTTAGTCCCTAGCCTCGCATATGATATATCATCTCGTCAACCCTAGGGGTCACCGTTGAGTCATACTTTACCCAGAACCCTACATGATTCTTTGATTAAGCCCTGCATTTCGGATGTGTTCAATATCAGTGCCAAGTTACTAGTGTAATGGATGATGATAGTCTTGGTTGTTCCCCTTTTGTCACTCCCCATCCCCCCAGCTCTCGCTCAACACGAACCAATACGAGCATGTTCTTTTTCTTTTTCTTTCACCTATGGACTAAAATAGATCACCTTAGTTGTATTCTGGTATTGTGCGGGAATCTTAAGTGTTCTCCCCCGCAAACTGCCTACACAGGGGTTAAGATGACAGCTCAACAATTGTTGAACCCCTGAAAACAACTGTCAATAGCATTGGAACAGCAAGATAGAATTTGAGTTGATTTCGAGAGAACAACTTTGCCAAGGTGATTCTATTTGATCATGAATCCCACGAATTACTTTATAATGGCCCCTCCTCCCCTTTTGGCCCCCCTCGATTCTTCTCCCTCTACACATACACATACACACACACTCGAGCTCTCTGGACTTTCTTACCATAAGTTCTATCATTGCTCTTCTTCAACGTTCTATTCTCAGCCATTATATAGCATCGCTTAGTCTTCCTCTTGACAGAACTACTCGCCTCGCTTTGGCTAGTATCATTCATACTTCGGCTCTGAAGCATCAACCAGGCCTGCTCTTGACGGAACCACGGGCCCTGCTCACTTCAACTTGCTACTATTAGCTCTTCTACGACACAGCTTAGCCCTTCTATCATCAGAACTGCTCATCTCGTCCTTCTTAGAGTCGCTCATACCTTGACTCTAAAGCACCACTCACCCCTCCTCCTGACAGAACTGCTTACCCGGTTCTTCTTGAAACCACTCATACTTCTACCCTGAGGCATCACTCACGGTCATCATCCTCCGGATTCCTCCTCTTCATTCACTATAGCCTTGATAAGGGTATTCCTCTATCGCGACTATCACGATAACAGCACCGCCTACGCGTTCTCTTCGTCTTCGGCGTTGCTCTTGGTCATTCACCGCGATCATTCTGCCGCCCTTCTTCTGCTTCCCTTCCTCCTCCTCCTCCTCCTTCTTCTCCCTCTTCTTCTGCAGACATAAACACACGATTCATCGCCCCGAGAGTCTTCGCGACCGCCTTCATCAAAAGAAGCTCGCGATACCCTTCTTCCTCTACGGTATTTCTCGTCGTCTATCACAGCGACTCTCTTCCTCCTCTTCCGCGTCCTCTCTCGCGACTCCTTCATCATTTCCGGAGCCTCACTCTGCGAATTTCATCAATCGCGGGCGGCGGCAGCCTTTTTACTAACTGCGGCTATCCCTCGAGACCCCGAGGGCACCAGAGGCATCCCTAGAAGCCCCTGTTAAGGTTAGTTATCGGCTATCTCTTCAGAGACTCAACCTCACACTCCCTTTAGCATCACAGCGACAGCGCAGTTGCTGTGAGCAAAGCGCCGATCACTCGCATCGAGTAGCGCTTCTTCCCCCAGACTCCCGACCACCGCACTTCCCGTATTGCTCCCCGAGGACAGTTATGGACTCTTCGGCTATAGCATTTCGTAGCCATTTTCTTCAAGAATGTCAACGTGCCACCTTTGCGCTTCATGGTCTCGCAATTTTCCTGATTTCATTTGGATGTTTCCGAGCCAGCTACTCCTCGAAACAGTACACGCGTGCTATTCGTCTCGATCCCGAGACTCCAACTGTCAGCGATGTCATCCTTTGTCGACCACGACCGCCAATTAGACAACACGCACCCGACCGGAAGGTCCTTAGCGTCACTTCCAGGTCTGCGTGGCCCAGACCATGAAGGAAACGTGCTCGACGATTGCGCGTCATATTACTCCCTTTCCGAACTATCGGAAACCAACCCTGTCAGGCGCGTGGCAGCTGTGGAAGTACGCCGGCAAGCCCTGGCATTTCCTCCCAGGCCCAATCGATCGTGTAAATACCCCAAAGAATTTCACAACGCCGAACAAGTTCCACTTCGCGTCCCTGGACCGTGGATGGAGTATCCGTTGGTGGCCAATGGGCGTCACATTTCCGGGGAGCCCGGTCCAGCTCGGATGATTGTCAGTGCGGATGATTTTGCTGGTGTTGATGTATTGTACCACCCGAGCAAGTCCCGAAGGGATTTTAAACTGGCAAATTATCGTCCTAGACAATGCCAACGACAGTTTCAGGGTCACTTCACGGATGAGTCCTCCTACCCATTGTATCCGTCTCTGACCTATAATGGTCATCCCACATCTTTCCATGAGGGGTACGCCCCTTACCACGGCTTTGAGTGGCAAGGCCATGAGTTGGGCCAAGCTCCGTGGCTGGTGGCTTGGGCACAGCCCTGGCATGGCAGTACAGTCCACCAGAACCAAACATACAACCCGCGCATGACTGCGCCGATGCCGTATGGCTTTTATCAACTTCCTATTGTTAATGTGTCTGAGATTAAGCATCACGAGAGCTAAGTGTTGATCATTGGTTAGAGTCTTGTTGGCAGGTGGTGGATTGTGAGGAGAGGGTGGTTTTTCAGCAGGGGGCGGTTTTGGGGGTGGTGGCTTGACAGGAACTGGTTGGGAGAGATGGCTTGGGAGTATGGAGGTGGCTTGGTACGAATTGGTCTTGTCAGAAGAAAAGTATTGTTTGGTTGGGATGAATGCATTTATTTACTGTAACCCCTGAAGTGAATTACTATTGTCTACCCACCTTGGCATAGTGAGTATCGGTCTCTAGTACTGCTTTCCTTGCCCATTTTCCTTTTTCTTATAGTACCAAGCTAGCTCATCTTTGAAACGTGTAATACGGAGTAGTCTCAACTCCAATAATAACATGACCTTTTTTTTAATCCAATCTTCAACTCTTAACCCCCGCAATCAGTAGCATTTCCCCCTTGATCACAGCCACAACATCCCAAGAATCCCCATCTGAGACACATACTACCCATTCAGGTCAAGCCCATGTCTCGGCCAAGCCCTGATGGTTCTAGACCGACGTGGGGCGGGCGCCGGATCGGAACTAGGACCCGACAGGCGCGTCAAAGTTTTTCCTTGACCCCCCCCATCCTTGACTCCTCGCATCGCTCCCTGTCGTTCTCCACACATCAACTCCACCATAACATGGAGGATAACAGCACGCACACTGGTCAGTATCGCTCTGCCTGCGCCGAGTGCCATCGCAGGAAGCAGAAGGTACGTCACTTTCCCTATCGCAGCGCGTTTCTCGATGATGCGACGCCGTTGATCGCTTCATCTGCCTCTAAGTAGAGTTGCTTACCACCCCTGTAGTGCAATCGCGAATGGCCCTGCAACCATTGCCAGAAGCGCAAAGTCGCAGACAAATGCCGCTTCTTTCAGCCCAACCCAGGCAGCTCGCCTTCGGACAGCTTGACTCCGGGTACCGACAAGAAGCGCGCTCGCAGTCGCGATGATGATGGCGAGCCTGAGCCTGATTCGCCTGTCGAGGGCGACGACGATGACCTTGGTCTTGAGGCGATGGGCTACGCCGCGGGGCCCCTGTTTGAATCGCTCACCATCGCTTCAAAGGTGAGTTCTCAGTTCCTGTCAAGGAATCACTGACTTACACTCCTTCAGACGAAGAAACCTTTAGGTGAATTGACCTGGGTTCACCCAGACACTTGCCCTCAGCTTAAGCATGCCCTTGATGTTCTGCCTTCTCGTCCCCAGATGGGTGAGTCGCCATTGATCCTCCATGGATGACCTGGCGCTTGCAAACTAACAAATCACTTAGATGCTCTTGTTCAGAGCTTCTTCAACAATGTCAATTATCATTACTACATCATCTATCCGCCCATCTTCTTGCAAGAGTACCAAACGTGGTGGGATCGGAGAACCAGCAACAAGGATGTCTCCCTCCAATGGACCATCCTCTTGGTCATGGTCTGTGCCTGCGCCACGCAGCACCTGGATGTTGAGATGAAACCCATCGTCGAGGTTGAGCTGGCCGAGGCTGCGGATACACTGACTAAAGAGTATCACAAAGCTGGCACAGAGCTCGGCAGAGTGATTCCTATCGGCCAGTGTCATCTTCTAAACATTCAGTGGATGCTTCACTCGATTTACTGGTACAAGGCCGAAGCGAGATTTGTCGAAGCCTGGCACGTCATTGGTGCAGCTGTTCGAGAGGCGCATGAACTGGGTAAGCTGATCTACCTACCCCTGCTGTGACAAATCACATCTCATTAACGCCATGTTTCAAGGTCTTCACAGAGTTGCTATTGCTGAAGGCCTGACCGAGTTTGAACGCGAGATGCGCCGTAGAGTTTGGTGTGTTTTGGACTGTTGGGATTGGTAAGCTGAAACGCTCTTGACCATGTGGAAAGATGCTGATGAAACTACAGGCAATTTGCTTCTGGCCTGGGTCGACCAACAATTATTGATCATACAGACATTGATGTTGAACCGCCAAGTCTCACACTTGAAGACTTGTCACCCTCACCACTGCTTCACATGAAGTTGCAATCAGAACTGGTCACCCAGCTCGCTCAGCGCTGGTCTGCGCCCAAAAACATCAACACGGCCAGCGAAGTTCAAGAGTACAAGCGCATGCTCGAGGATTGGATTCGTGATTTCCCTGTGGTGTATGATGTTGACCGACCAGACACGTCCAAGGACCACAAGCACACCTGGATCGTGTTTCATCGGTTCTACATCCATACAATGGCATACCTCATGATCCTCAACCCTATGCGGTCTTTCATGGCACAAACGTACACCAAATCATCCCCGGAGGACCTATTGGCGGTTCGATCTGACGCGGTTCACTACTCTCTCAAAAACCTCGACACGACGACTAGATGGGTTGATCACGTTTCCCACCGGGACGGCAGATTCCACTTCATCATCTTTTCTCTCTTTGATACAGCAGCCGTTCTTTCCACAGCCATTATCAAGGACGAAGACCATACCATCCCAAGAAGGGACGAGATTGTCGATGCCGTGGACAACTCTGTCAGGCTCCTAAAGCGTCTCAAGGCAATATCAACAACGGCAAAGACGTCTCACGATATCCTTGTCAAGATGGCTCAGAGAATGCCACGACGATCGGCGCCTCTGCGTGACAATTACCGGAAGAAACAACGAGTGGCGCCCACGACTGCACCAACGCCGCCCACCACGAGTAGTGAGAGTGGGAGTCACCTATCTCCCGCCAGCCACTCTCACTCCCAAGGGTTCGAATCCCAACAGAGCTCACCAAGTAATTGGGCAAGTTCGGAAAGCGTGGGGGCTGGCTCGACTCCTCAGAGCAATTACTCGTACTATGATCACCACGACAACGCCGGGCATGTTCAGGCAGCTCCTCAACCTGTCGAAGGATTCATGCAGCAGCAGGCACCCTTCGAGGGCGGCATGGTATCGAATCAAGTGCCATCTCCAAGTGCCGGCATCGATGGCGTGCTGGAGGGAGGTGGTCTTTACGCAATGCCACACCAAGACCCCAATATGACTGGAATGCTACCTCCAACATCGGGCAACATGGTACCTCAACCGTCTTATGCCGACTTCCATCCGCCAATGCTCGAAATGAACTACGGTCTTGAAAATATCACTGACGCTGAACTTGGAGACTTTTCACAATTATGGGACTGGCGAAGTTTAAACCTGGATTTCATTCAAAGCTCAACATAGTCATTCGTTTGGTGTACTCTTCTTCTTTATTTCCCCCATATTTACCTTTCTCCTTCTCCTTTTCTTTTTTGCATTTGGGCCTGGCTTGCATGCATGGGTTATAGACATGATGTACGTTTGCAATGAGTTTCGGCTTTTTTTCCTCTGGAATTGGTGTGGCCTTTTGATATTGAAATGATATTTTACCCGCCATTTTGGGCGGTTGGCATTGGAGATGTGGTGTCTTTTGAATTTGTATTGTAAATGGAGCCAGTGAGAGAATTAGTCGACATGACTTGTTCTTGGACGACGCCGTGAATGGGCGGGCAGAGACAATGACAGTTAAAAGAACGGTATTCATGGCTTGGGGTGCCTGCTAGCCTGGTTTTGAATAGGTACGATGAATACGTGAAACTGGGCTGCGTCTTCAACTTGAAGTTACAACACTGTTTGTTCTCCTAGAAGCAATAATACGGCTCAACTTCCCACCACCTGCATAGAACCCATCATCCTCTTCCATACCAGGAGTTCCGGATAAATAAACACGCAACGCTATGCTCGACATGATTACAGTACTCATTAACTATGCGCCAACTCTTTGATCCGTCATCACGGGAGAATAGGTCTCCGTTGATTATTACCTCCGTTTATGTTTCCTGGAAGACTGTCTGAAACTCTGGCCCAAACCTGACATCATAGTCGCCTTTTCGATCGACGAGTTTCAATCGGCTATGAGTGGATCTGCGTTTGATCCAGGGATGAACTTCCCAGGGTTGAACCCTGTAAAGATGCAATCAAACTCTGCAGAAGCAAAACGTGCAAATCTGGCTTGCATAATGAATGCGTTCTTTTTTCGGTGCAGTTTAAAGGTGATAATCTTCAACCATCAGCTAATGCCCCGATCTTAACCTGCCAAAGGTAGCCAATAAGCACAGACACGTGCGGTCAAGGTCAGGGGTCATATAGTTCCATCTCAGCTCGTTTCATCTGTAGCATCAAATAAAATGCGCATCGTGCCAGATTTGTCAAGTCGTCTATCGGTGCCCCTGGCGGGAGGAAGTGATCGACGAGCGCCCGCATGTAGATCAGCAGGGGTCTTGCATTCTTTGAGATTCAGCTGTGATCCTGTAGTAGGCATTTCCTGCAGGATATCACCGAGGGTTTGTCTTACACTTGGAAAATGAGTCTGACGTAGTTGTCTGGGGAAGCGGGTCAGGGGTTGTGTCGAGATTCAGGTATAAGAACCAAGGGGGTCTCTTCTGTTTTTGAGCTTTATCATACAAACCTCCAAGCGCTTCTTCATTGACGTAGGCATTCTTCTTTAACTCACCTATTCAATACCGTCATCATGGTTCAAGCTCCCTCTCCCATTGCTCTCCTGTACACCCTCAGTGCCCTAGCTGGCGTTCGAGCGGCTTGCATTGGGCCACCTGTCAACCAAGATACCTTGAGCCTTGTTGAGGAATTCGAGGGCTTCCGAGCCGATGTTTGTATGTTTCCCTGTCGTTTTTCATAGGTGGAGAGCAGCTCTAACCATCTACTCAGATATCGATGCCACCGGCAACCCTACTGTAGGATACGGACATCTCTGTAAACAATCTGGTTGCTTAGATGTCCCTTATCCCATCCCCCTGTCTGAGGCCGACGGACAGAAGCTTCTGCAAGACGACATCAAAGTGAGCTGAGCCGTACCAAAACCAACCGCTCTCAACAGACACTGACTTTTGATTCAGATCGCTCAGCAGTGTATCACCTTAGATACCACCTCCGAGGTCGTCCTCAACGCAAACCAGTATGGAGCCCTGGTCAGCTGGGCCTTCAACGTTGGCTGCGGTGCCTCTGGAGACTCTACCCTTATCCGCCGCCTCAATGATGGAGAGGATGCCAACACCGTCGCCAGCGAGGAGCTTCCCAAGTGGAACAAGGGTAATGGCCAGCCTATCGCAGGTCTTACCCGGCGCCGAGCAGCTGAGGTTGACCTCTTCAAGACGCCTACTGATGTCGGTGCTCTGCCTATTGGGTGCTAAATTCCCGGACATCACAGTAGAGGTCAAAGTTTGTAAATAAAGTAAAGATCTACTCAAAACTACCAACTGATAAGCTTGAGGCATGAGCTAGTGATCTTCGAGGCCGTCTACACAGCACCCATTAAATGAAAGCTTCATAAAGGGATTGAAAGATCAAGACTTGTCTCAAAGGTGCAGAGGTGAACATCAAATTGGATACCTGGTTTTAGTTCGATGCCTTTCTTCAAAAGAATATATACAGAGGACATGATCGAGTACTTCGTTTCTTCGTGTAGCCAGCACCGAGCCATCCCAAATTCCCTTTGAGCCTGTCCAAGATGTGCAGAGGCGCATTAGTGAGCGAGTCCAGAGGACACTGCCCAGGTCCTCGACTAGATACATGCTTGAATATTTGAAAAAGTTTATTAAATAGTGTGTTGAAGCCAACGACCTCTGTTTTTTGCCAGCAGGCGCCGGTAGATGAGAGGCAAATGCCACTGCCGCCTTTAAGCGACGTTTCCGCGGACCTGCTTGATGTTGGTGACCTTGATATCTCTCCAAGCAAAGACGCAGAACCATCCAAGAGACAAGATGCACACACTGGTGATGAGCATGTACTTTTGACTGTCACCGTACGCAAGAGCAATTCCATAGCGGATGGGAGTGCCCCATTTGTAGGCCAGCTGGCTGTAGATGCTGCTATAAATGTTCTCAACATCGGCACCCTCGGGAAGGCGAGCGTATAGGCGATCCTTGAAGGTTCCGGTCCAGATGGCGGCAGAGACAGTAGAACCGACGGCAGTGCCGATGCTACCGAACAGGTCCAGGATAGCAATCATGACGGCAACGTGCTGATGGTCAGAGGGGGCCATCATAGCCATCTCACCGGAAACCACGATGGGACCGCCGGCAAAGGCAACAAAGATTTGGGTCATGATAACGTAGCCAATACTCTGATCAGGTTGACGGAAGTGGATCATGAGGCCGACACCGAGGAGCATAAGTGGGAGGGAGTAGTAGAGGTTAACCCACTTGAAGCGACCAGTGACACGCATGAAGTAGGCCAGGATGATGGCGGTGAAGCAGGAGCCAACTCGGTAGATATTGCTGATGTAGGTAGCCTTGGTGACGCCAGTGTTCCAGGTGATCATAAGCATCGAGGTGAAGTAGCTGCCCCAGATGGCCGAGTTCCAGAAAACGAAGGTGAACATAAGACCGGCGAAGAATACGGTTCGGTCCGAGAGCAGCTTATACGGGATAAAGGTGACCGGAGCGAAGAACCTCTCCCAGATAACGAAGGCGATGAGAAGAAGACCACCGATGATGATCATGGAAATAATCATGGGCGACCTCCAGCCATCAGCCTGGCGGGAGTAGATAGACATGGGCAGGAGGAACAGAGCCATGCCAGCGATAAGCATGATGATGCCGACCAAATCAACATCCTTGCACCAACCGTAGATGCCCTTGATTGAGATGTCGACCTTGTGGGGCTCGTACAGTCCCATCTTCTTGGCCTTGTTCTGATTGTAGAGGAAGATGATGGAGAGCGGGCTGACGACGATAGGAATGACGATAGCCCAGACACCGAGACCCCACCTCCACCCGATGCCGCTGATAATCGAGTCGGCCATGGGGCCACCAATCCAAGTGGTGACAATGTATGGGGAGGTGGCGAAGGTAAGCATCAGGGGACGGTTGAGCAGAGACGAGGTATCGGAGATAAAGACGGTGATACAGTAACTCACTCCCTGGGCACTGTACATGGTTGTCAGTTCCTGAAATTGTCATGTGGAAGTGAATTACATACCCAGTGAGGTAAAAGACCTGGGCGGCAGCATAGGTTTCGACGTTCTTGCAACCGGCCATCATGATGAAGCCAACAGTCCAGAGGATCATAGTGATGAGCAGAGTCTGAGGACGTCCCCACGTATCCATCAACTTGGCAAAGACAATCTTGGCCAGACCGGAAAACAAACTGGCAATGATACCAACAACGGCAGTGAGTGAGTGTGCTGCAAAGGCACTGACGACGAAGGGGTTAAGACTTCGGACAACAACCTCCTGGATGGACAGGATGAAGTAGATGAACCAGATACTGGACCACTTGTCAGTTGCTATGCTCCAGCACAAGGCATCCCTACCACTGTTGCAGGTGCCCCAGATATTGATACTCACTTGCCATAGGCCAAACACATATCCTTCTTGGTCCATACCGTGGTCATAGCCTCGATGTTTCGCACACCAGCTTGGTAGGTGCTAGTAACCTCAGGAAGCTCATGGTCGCCATCGTGAATCTTGCCCTCGACACCCATCTCCTTGCTGTTGCTGTCGACGGCGGGCTCGGGGGCCTGAGTCACTCCCTCGGCGGCATCCTCGTCCGGTTTGCTCTTCTTGAAGGGATTGATACCCATGGTTGCTGGGACCCCGCGGTGGTCGACCTTGGCGGCTTTCTCGGGTGTGTTCTTGTCGATTGCTGAGTAAAGGCTGTGGTGACTTGACGGGCTGGTCGCGGTTGCACAACAGGGCGAACAAGTGTTGTGTGCGATCCAGATGAGACTTGTCGAGAGTAAAGACCAAAAAAGAATCGGGAGAGAAATAATCAGATGGCCCAGCCGTGAGTCTCTTAATATAAGTAGGTAGTCAAGAAGAAAGGCAGGGTTGGATGCAGGGAGTGGGAGTGGCACTACTCTTTAGCAGACGGTAAGGCGAGCCAGGGTTAAGAAGGTGGGTTAGCCAAGGGAAGGTACGAGAGAATTAGCGTAGCGTAGCTGCCCTTCTCCCATCTCAGCTGCTTGAAAGCGGAAACCGTACCTGCAAGGTTTAAGGTGTGGCATGGCATGGATCAAATGGCAGGTCCGTCCGGTAAACCCACGCGCTGGGCTTGCCGTGGGCTTGGGCGTGGATCTCCATGTCATCCCACGCGGCTGAACGTCTCTGCAGCTGTGAATCCTGGTTCATGAACCGGCCATGAACGATCATGGAGCTTTTCTAGAGCTTATCAGGCTATCGACGAAAAGTACTCAACTCCAGTTGGGCGCACAGGTGTGTCGAGCTTGTACCAGAACGGACAGCCAAGATAATACCAAGCAACACCTGCTCCGTCCCTTCACCGAGCCGAGGTACCCGGTACAGCACCTCGTCTACGCACTCTGGGCCTCTCAAAGGTCCCAAGACATCTGAATCCATTTTGGCTCGGTCCAAAAATCTGCACATGGGGGCAGCCGATCTGGCCGGCCTCGGGTGACATGGGGACAGCTTTTGAGTCGGGGTACTTTCCCAAAAATGACCCCGCTGAGGTGGGTGCGCCCTGGTCTTTCATGGGCAGGTGCGAAGGCAAACTTGACGGACGATGGAAAGCTCACGACCAGGGCCTCAACACCCCAGTCGAACCTGCAGGGGTTCCGGATGGACACAAGACCGAATAGGTGTGGTCGTGTACGGTTAGGCTCAGCGGACACAACAATTACTTCAGACTTGGCAAACCAATGGCGCATCTTATCTGATGATCAGATAATTTTTTTTATCTGATCATGACTCCACCCCGCCCAATCATCATGGCTGCTGCCCCTGGCGTCGCCTAACCTTTTTATTCTGTCCCAAGATTTGGTTTTCTAGTTCCGTCGTAGCTTGTCTTGTCTCTCATCGAGAAGTCATCCTTAGACCGGACTCTCGGTTTGACCCGGGGGACCGTTATGCGTGAGATCTAATCGGGAAAGCTAATTCATCTCAAGGTGAGCGATTTCGGCGCAGAGCCGACTGTCATGCCACGCCTAGGACACCCTGGCTAGTGGCGTTTGCTCCCCAGAAAAAAAAGGTCCCTTCAGGGCCGTACTTTATTTGGTCAACATTGTTGTAGCTGTTGGTTGCCGTTCTAGATGGAGGGCCGTGTCAATGAATACGGCCTACCCAAAACTGACGCTCGAGACATTCGCTTCTCTCGCCTGGGATACGCCGCTCCCGATCGAGCCAAGGCTGGTCAAAGTAACCCTGTCTGTGTTCTTTCCATACGTCGCATGCATTTTCCAGCTGAGATGCCCTGGGCAGACTCCATTTTTTTTGCTTGAATGCACCTCCACGCTCTTTAGTCGCGATGCTCCGATGCCTGGTAGAAAGCCACAAATGGTACAAGAGCTTTCCGAGCCGGCAATCGCAAACCAACGCACGATCCCATTCTTCCATCCCACTCTCTGACGTGGATTTGTTAAATTTACCATGTACATGGTCGGCTCTTTTCGCTCCCTAGGCTAAAGGCCCAGGGACCTGCGTGGTTGAACCATGTCACCGTGGCATGCATCCTTGGATATATCGACCCTTTTCACTCGGTTTTACTCGGATCTAAGTCAGAATTGCCCATCTAAGCCATCATATCACGAAACTGATCGTCGATTTCCCCACTAAGACAAAACGTCGTCTCAATGATCGACGCAACACGAAGCAACACAGCTCAAGTATGCCTGTCACTGCACTGCAACAAGAACAGACCGCTTTCACTGTTGATGATCCGATAAATCGTGTCTTTGCACAAACTTGGTTCATCGTGAAGTTCTTGACGTCCCTGCACTGTTTCTGGTTGCCGATATTCCGAGGAGCGTGGGGAGAACTGCTGCTTACAACACTCGGGTCAACTTGTCAAGCTGCGATATCGCCTTCAGTCCGGCATTGGCATCACAAAGACCCCTACAAATCGGATTCATCGGTTCATTGATCGCGCCAAAGCCGCCATTAACACTAGCACCATCGTCGGCTTTAGGAAACGGGAACTTGTGTGTGTGTGCCTCTTGACATGGGCTCGAGAACCCCTGCAGACTAGCACTGATCGAGTTCACCATTTTCCTTTTCCAAGAGCTAAGCCTCTTATAATCAGGTGTTCCGTTTGTATTCGCCATCAATGTCCAGCAAGAGAAGTCCTTGCGTCTGGCCTTCCAGAACCAAGCGATGCCAACAGTATGAGGATATACAGAGGGCAGCGTTGCGTGGGATATCTTTGAAATTCTCCGTCCAAACAAATGACAACCAACACACCTACGCACAACTCGAGGTTCCTTGGTTTTTGGAAGAGGCCTTAAGATTTGGTGAGACAATAATGAACTCCGGCCAACACTACCAAGTAGAACAGCAACCCCACGATCCCAAACCAGGTTGGGCTAACTCCGAGATCAACCACGGGCCGTCTAATCGGATCATCGGGTGAGTTAAACGCTCAGCGCCCTGTCTGTCATTGACCCTTGACTCCTGGGTTGCCTAGTAGGGACGATCATTTCTCATAGGTTCCGGTGACTCCTCGACACAGCCGCACATGTTAATGAACGTGACCCGTTGCCAATACCGCTCGACTCGTTCCGATGCGCCAAGATCTTGTTTAGACTTGGACAGTTCTCGATGAGTTGCGGTGTTTACATGAAGAGACGGTGCATTGAACAAAACATCTCGAGAGTCGTCTTAGGCTACAAGCTCCTTCCACGATCAATCGCAATAGTTCATTTATTTGCCCTGTCAACTGGAGAAGACGTGAAAGGCTCTTAAATCTCACCCTGCTAGCCCCTGTCACAAAAAGTCGACCTGAATGATCAAGGATATCAACACGGGCATCCAGTGACATTCACCGGCGAAATCGCAACTTGGCCCCCATATTCGGCCGGTGTGGCAATAAGCTTTCCGCACTTTAGCACATTCGTTAGCCAGGGGTGCACCGGACCCTTGGCTCCTGGGGATTAGCCCGATGCTCCGCTCCCGGCTCCGTTCCTTGACAGAAAACCGCGCCATTAACCGGGGGGAGGTAGCGGGAAAAGAAAATTGGACGTTGTTGATTCATCCCCTGTAGGATAGATCAATCAGATAAGATAACTTCATCGTGATTCTTTCCTCGTGATGGGTTGCCAAGTCAGTAAACTCGTATGCCGAGATGGGGGAGGGATTTGGAATGTGCTCGGGGCCGGAGGGTCCGCTCTGTGTGGTTGCGGGATGGACGTTCGGAATGGGGACTCCATCTCATTTGGAGAGTGATGGATGCGATGATCGTAGGGAGGGGCCGAACGACCGAGTTATTAAAAAATATAAAACTTTAAACGGAAAACCGTTTAACTACGAAATAGTTGATACACAGACTTACAGTGCCGTATTAATTAGCGGGTGTGTGGTTGAGACGCAATCGACCGACGATGGACATGGGGAATTGGGGATGCGCCTAAGAGAAACACCAAAGATCATCTTGCAAAGTATACGAGTTTACCGACGTCGGGGAACTCAAGGCCCCAGATACGGCAGCTCGGCTAGATGAAGACCCAGCAGTGCCTGGATCCATCTCAGAGATCCGTTTACCTGTTGGCATTGACAGGATCCATCGGCGAGAAGATTTACCGAGTCTTGGCTATTGGAGGGTAATTCTGAGTAAACGCTCGTCCTACCAAACCTCGTCTCTTTCAAACAGCGACTCATATGCTGTAGTCATGTCCTGCTCGACGACAGCTATTGTCAATGTGTTCACCGACACCATGCATTGTGGGCCACGACGGTGGAGGTTTGCTACTCGAGTGCCGAAACCTTTGAACAAAGACGACTTGGCATTGCTGACACAGTCAAGATGAACACCCGAACCAAGGAAAAAATGGCAGACTATAGCGACAGCTTTATCGGGCCATAGAGGAATGATCTAGAGTAAAATAAATAAATAAAAATATAAAATAAATAGATTATACTCTAAGTTTTATATAAATGCTTCTTTTTATTATTATAAGCTTTACCTATGTACTATATAATTTTGCGGATAGAAGAAGAGTGCTGGCGAAGTGTGCCATCTTTTTCTTGAACCATGAGACGAAACACAGCCAAAAACGAGGCGAAAAAAACGAGGCGAGATTGAAGCGGCAGCGGCGGTTATGCGACACTGCTGCAAGCAAGTCCACACCGCAGACTGACTGGTCAAAAGAAGCCTGGGCCTGCGGGTTGTGGTCGCCGTGGTCGCGTCGTCCAGAAAGCTTCTTTCTTCAAGTGCATGCATCTCGTTTCGTCATTGATGAGATGGAAAAGAAACGGAGTCTTCGGCGACAAGACCGAGTGCAACTGCAACGCAACTGCAAAAGTACCTCAATCCAATCCAATCGGTGAGGTCTGCAGGTGGCATCATCCCTGCACCGCGTGTGGTGTTTTGGCGTCTCTGTCCGTCAAGATTGCGGCACCACGTGGAGATTGGTCAAGGAGTTAATAAAGCTCCCTCAAGCTCCAGAAGCTCTAGATCCTCGTCCATGGTCATATAATGCATCAAATGCATCCTCGAATTTCTGCATCAAAAAAGGGAAAACAGACAGCCTTACAAAGGCAATTCCCCAGCGACAATGTTGATCCTTTCACGTTCCCCATCAAATTCCCCTTCAATTCCACGCACCGCCGATTTCAACGGCTGCGATTGGACTTTGGTGGGTGCACGTGACGCAAAATGAAATTCCCGGCAGCCCAGGTGACCTCTTTTTTAGTCTCCACTCACCGCCCGGCCGAGTCCCGACTGGGCGATTGGGTCCAGGGAAATCCCGTCCCATTGATTGCCAAGTGCCAGTGAGAGCGACAGACTCCAGAGAAGCATTCGCTTCGGCTTCAGCCTCGTTCCTGTCACGGGGACATATCTCGTCATCCATTGTTTTTTGTGGCTTGGTTTTTTGTCCCTCTCTGTTGAAAGCGCCCCCAAGACGACTCGCCTCGACTCGGTTGCCCTTGACACGACGCCTCCTTCTTCGCTCCAATCGCACCTCTCATCCCATGCCCGAAGACGACGGCGATGTTGTGCTCGGCCCCGACGGCCAAGCACCTACCCGAGTAGACCGAGATCGAAGAGCTCCGCGTTTTAGCTGGACTCCTGCCTACGAAGCTACCTTCTTCCGAAGCTTGTGCGAGAGCGTCCAGTTAGGCCTTCGCGAGAACTCTTCCTTCAAAGCTGAAGCTTGGGAGCGTGCCGCCCAGGCCTTGCAGGAGAGTCACGGTGCCTATCCAACAAAGAGCCACCTGATCAACAAAAGCGACAATGCTAGGAAGCGCTTTCGATTATGGAGAGGCCTTCGCGAGGATGTCGAATTTTTGTATAACCCAGTGACGAGGACAGTCACTGCCACCGAAGAGGCGTGGACCGCACACATCGAGGTAAACATTCCTTTAACGATATTGGACGAGGTTGCGATCACGCAAGTGCCGAGGCTTCACCGCTACGGTCAACCACACGAGCAGCGATCTCAGGTGTAGGCGCGAGACCCTAGACAGCATTGCTAATTCGCACCAGAGGGAACCTCTGTCCAGGGCGCTCCGCGGCCGACCCTTTGACCACGAAGACTACATGGAGATCTTGTACCCCGACGTTATCGGCTCGGGGGGTGCTCCTAAGCGGATCATGAAGCCTCGACGACGAACAGACGGTCCTATTGCTGAGGACCCCGAGATGCCCGGCACAGGGATTTTGAACCTCCAGAGCGAGGCCCCTCCCCGGCCTCCCGGCTTAGAGAGTCCCAATTCTCGGCCTGTTTTGACCCAGACCCCGACCACCTCCTCGACGGGCTCGACCCAGCAACGGCCGACCTCTACTACGATTCCTCCTCGCGGTCCACCGATCGTTAATGCCAACGCGCTGACCCCGCCGGACGAGACCATCACTCAGAGCCGCAAGCGACAGCTTCCCACGACGAGCACACCCGCTACCTTCGAGTCGCCTCCAGCTTCGAACATGCCCCTGGGTCAGGCTCCCGAGTCGCCTGGCAAGCGGCGCCGGACCTCCTCTAACGATGGCTCCCGCGCGCTGACCTCTGCTGTGCTCAACTCGTCCATGTTGCCTCTCGCAGTTCGAGACGGCCCCAGTGTCGCATCTCCCCCGCAGACCGATAGCCAACTCCTGTCGCATGCGCCTGCTATCGAGGAGCTTGCCGAAGCTGTGCGCTCGCGTAGCAGCCTGCGCTGGCAGGAGGAAGCTCTCGATGTCTTCTTCCGCGACTTTGCAGATGAAGACCTCGATTTGCAGGTCAAGATCTCGGAGAGTGTGCTCATCAACGAGTGCAAAGCCATGGTCTTTTGTAAGATGACGGGCCGTGTGCGTCAGCACTGGGTGAGGAGGTTTAAAGAGTCACTTTACAGACAGTGACTGTCGGCGGTGACCAGACGCATGCAAAGAGGAGGATGAAGTGATTGATATGGCCATGACGAATTCAGCAACAACGATATAAAAAAAGTCTCCTAACAAATCTAGCGAAAACTAACAAAACGAATGCCCAGTTCGAAGACGTCGAACTGCGCGCGGGGATCCAAAGAGGTATTGGTTTTGGCGCGTTTTTGGTCGTGTTGAAGATACCAAGGGTTATGGACATTGAAGCGGCATGGCGTTTGGCAGAAAAATTTCCCGACCCTTTTTTTGTTGACATTTATACCGCATTTATTTTGCTTGTTTTATTTACGTTTTACTTATACTTTTGCATTTAGCGATAGCGAGGATTCAATGGGCCGCTGGGAACTGGATAAGGGGGGTTCAAGGAATGGGTGTTGTGTTGGATTATGTGGATTGGATGGTGTGTTGAGAGGAGTGACGAAGGCGTGCGTGGTGCATTGAGGCTTGGCCTGATACCTAATACATTTAATTCTCATCTCTGGCTTGAATAATAATTGTCTATGCCTTGTATCATCGCTTTGTTAGATCCTTGATCTGTTCCTAGGTATTTCGACAAACAGACGTTGATGGGCAGCCCAGGGTAACAACAACAATCTTCCACTTGGTTCGCACTGACTCTTCCCTGCAACCCAAAAGCAGTATCCTAGGTGGTTTCCATGGTTTCATAAAAGATTAGAGGCAGAGGTCCTTGAAGGGAATTCTCAATTTATAGGGTAATGACATGCCTACTGTCACCTTTGCATTTGGCCGTGTAATTGATGCCGCCCACACGAGCAATCCGAGCCCTTGCCCTACCGGGATTACAATATAGAAGAATCACAACCAACTTCCCAACCGTTGTTATCTTAGACTCAGTAGAGGTATCTAAATCCCCTCTTCTCGTAGTCAGTCAAGTCTCCAAATTGTTCATCCGCCCCCACGGAAACGTTGGCCCCCTCCTTCCGATCTCTCTTCCTATTCTCCACGAAGCAGCCTACTGCATACGCCGTGATGCAGCAGATGGCCGCAACCTCGAACCCCAGCAAAGTATTGTAACCTGTTGGGTAATTGGGTGCTTCGCGGATGAAAAAGACTTGGGGGCCTGTCATATTCGCGGCGCAATATGCAACGAAAATGCTGGCGTTTACTGTCAGCTTTTTGGTGTGCCCTGATACGTTGCCCATAGGGAGGGAGATGGCTATAAAATGGGTCAGCTTGGAAGCGCGAATGATTCGAGTAGTATGAACCTGTTGCGTATGGACCCCAGAAGAAGTAGAAGAAGTAGTAAGCCATCAGTCGGCCAACCTTGTTCTCACGAGGTAGATCTAGAAGCCAGTTAGCTTTCCAAACAACCATCATTTAAACCCTGGGCACTTACGTTGTAGCAAAGTACAGCAGACAATAGGGACTACACAACAAAGTCCCATCGCCAAACATCTCTTGTTCTTGAACCACAGCTGAGGAACCGCCACCATGAAACTCGACAAGGTCAGCGTCACACCTGTTGGTATGCTGAGGAGCATGGTCTCGAGAGTGCTGAAGCCAAGACCAGACACGATCTGTGCTCCAAAAGCGACGACGCCGCCCGTTGGCACATGAATGCTGAGAACAAAGAGGACGAGGAGGTAGGTCTTGTAATCGGTAAAGGCTTCGCGGACTTGGTACCACTTTAGTTCCTGAAATGGAGGCGGTTAGTTAGGTAATGAGTTGCTCTTGGGAATGTGGTTACCTTGTTTTCGATTCCAATCATGTTTTCTCGGACTCTGTCGAGAGCAATGTACTTTTCCTTTCCACTTAGGAAGTTGTCCTTGAGTGGAGAATCTGGTAGCCAGATGTAGAGTACCAGACCCCAGAGAAGTTGGAATGCTCCCATGACTAAGAATAGAAGCTTCCAAGGGGCGATGGAAGTATGCAGATTTCCAATTCCATATGAAACACCACCCGCAATCAACTAACATTCGTTAGGGACGCCCTAGCAGAGAGGAGAGAGAACATTACACTCGCAAAGCCTGCAAGTGCCAACGCCATTCGAAGTGGCTGCTCAGCTTTTTTGTACCACATGGTATTAATGATGGTAAACGCCGGGTAAGAGGGAGCTTCTAAGACGCCTAGGAGGAATCTGAGCACAAGGAGGCCGGCCGCGTTCTCTGCTGCCCCGAGACACATTACGACGGCACCCCAGCCAAAGACTGTAATACCGACTGTCTTGCCGACGGGGAACTTTTGGAGTATGGCGTTGGCGGGATACTCGGCGACGAGCCATCCTAGGTAAAATATTGAGACCACTGATAGGATGGTTTAGTTAGTAGGGGTATTCAGGATAGGAAGGATGGCGCACCCCAGTTGTATTGTTGTCCGACGAGGTTGGTATCTTCAATCATTCCGTACAGGGCGGCGTTGGAGACGATAATTTTCTATGTCGATTAATACCTCTCCTTAGTAGTTGTAGACCCTCGCTACTCACATCGACAGCGCCAATTGTGTTTGTGACGACCATGAGCGGCATGATACGCCAATCAATCTTCTGGCGAACTTTCTTCGCTTCAAGATGGTCGTAGTCTGCCCATTCCGGATGATCCCTGAGGTACTGTGTCGCGGGATCAATCTCATGCCTGGAGCTCTTGTCTTCGTCGACTGATGTTGTTGCTCCAAGGCTTGGAGAGTTTGGGTCGTATTCCGCCTGAGACTTTTCTTCAAACATGACTATTGGGGAAAGGAGAGAATTCGAGTGAACGAAAGAGCGAGAATCGCATTTCCTAAGTTAAAATCAATGCGGACAACTAGTCTTTAAGAAGGGGATGCCGATACCCAAGGCAGCACCAAACAGTTTGTGTACTCCCTGAGTAACCTTACATGTGATTTGGAAATCCAAGACTTGCCACGACAAATTATCTCATTGTCTCATATCTGTGCAGCGGTCCGATTGTGGCGGTCTACCTGTCCGACAGAGACGGGACGATCGCCTCCCGGGGATTCCTCGTCGTGAGATCTAGTCGGCAGATGGAATTCTATGTGAATCCTTGCATGTGGAATAGATTTCTCAGAAGTTGTCTCCTTCGTTACTGTTGCTGAACCTGCGTGTCCTTTCTTGTTCATTGCCCCTGTCTTGATACTGCTCACTTGACTCGAACGTTCCCGAGCCGACCATAAATAAGCAAGAAGATAAATAATGGAAAGACTTCGAGTGAAGAGGAGAGAATATGCACACGGTGCAATCTATGTGATGCGCTTGGGGGGACAACATGTTGATCACGGAAACCCCAATCCTATTGGTACTAGGATACACGAGGTTCAACAGCTATCGCCGTGTTAAAGAGCACTACAGACCATCAAACTTGAAAAGCTTTACACCCTGTGGTTCAAAGCAGCAGCCAATCCTTCTCCAAAAGTCCTGCCTGCTCTGTCATGATGAATATTGAGGGGGCCACAACTGATCGACATGGACCTTATGAGACACAGCTGAACTGCCGACAAAGCCATGAATGCTGATCAAGATGGCAGCCCACACGATCTACAAATGCAAGATTGGCTTTGAAGATTGCTTTTTAGTGGCGGATCTACCCGGTTCTCACCCGCCCTTTGCGCAGGGTCCAAGGGGAGAAAGGATATTCTGGAGGCAGGCATATGTCTCTCCTTTTTCGGAATGGATCTTTGCAGCCGTAGTGGAGAATTGGCAAGTTAGATCTCGATTTCACGGGATAGATTTGATGTCTCTTTGTGCTTTTGGGGAATTTGTCTTGCTGGGACCCCCCTTAAACATCCCTCATGTCGAGACCAAGGAAGAAATACTCTCCACAATACGGCGTAGGCATATGTGGCTTGGTGTGTTGTCAGTATTGTCAACAGGCAGCGCTCTCTTTCCTCGAATTCTGGCAGGCGTCTTCCAGCTTCGTTTGATAATTGTTCCTAGCATTGCGGAAGAGTGAGGACCGAGGTGCGCTAGTTCCTAAATCTCGGGCTCCAGAGTTGGATGCCGACGGGGTAACTAGGTCATTTCAGCATCACTTAGTCAAGAAGGATGCGATAGCAAAGGCCATGGGCCAATTACGAGTAATAGCGCGCTGATCTACAATTGGAATCGGGGCTATTGTTTGTCTAACCCCGCGTCTGTAGTCGGGTATAAGTCCCCCATCAAGACCGAGTTCGCTCCCGTTTTCCTTCAAGGGCGAACGTTTCCATAACCATATATACAACGACAATGCTGCAAGTTAACTGCTCCGGTACACCCTATGAGGTAAGTAACTAAGAAGAACCTCGAGACAACCTAGATGATAACGTGCGAGTCTGTAGATCGGCCATCAACATGGCACCGCCGCAAAGGATAAAGTCGCAGGATCCCTAGACTTTTACAAGTGGCTTTTCAAAACCACATGTGATATGGACTGGCCTGCCGTTAGAATCGAGGCACAAAAATACGTCGAGCCACTGCAGAACATATGCCCTCGATACGTCGAGGAAATACGCGGCGTTGCCGATGGCGCAGAAGTCGAATTCATCGACGTAGTCGCTCTTAATGTTCGGACTGAAATTACTTTTGGGTTATTCACCGATAGCCCCAGTGTCCCTGTTCAGACCGATGGCTGCACCAGCTTGGCATATCGACAACAGAATGGCAATATACTCCTAGCACAGAATTGGGATTGGAGGGTTCAACAAACGCCTAATCTTTTTATCTGTCATATTGCTCAGCCTGGAACAGACTTACCAGATATGTCATTCGTCACTGAAGGGGGCGTTATAGGCAAGATTGGATTCAACTCATCCGGCGTTGGAGTTTCTCTCAACGCTATCCGAGCTCGCGGCCTCGACACCACGAAACTACCGATCCATCTTTCATTAAGAGCGGCTCTGGAGTCAAAATCTGCACGCGAGGCGGCGCAGAGGCTACAAGCAACTGGAACAGCTGGAAGTGGCCACATATTGGTATCAGATCCTAAGGAAGCGATAGGACTTGAATGCACGAGTGTGGGGATCAAAGAGATTGAGCTGGATAAGGATGGGACTATCGTTCATGCGAACCATCTGATGCTCGATCACCCAGGGGTAGATGAGCGTCCGCCATACTTGGATTCGTTCGCTCGCGTGAAGCGTCTTTCTCAACTTGTCACAGAGAAGGCAGCCTCGGAGACGATCACATCCTCTTCATTATTTGAAATATTCAAAGACGAGCAAGGATTTCCGGGTTCTATTAATCGTTGTCAGGTTGGCGAGTCAGAGTCGCAGACCTTGTTCAACATTGTCATGGATTTGGCAGAAAGAAAGGCTACGGTATACTTTGGGAGGCCAACAAGCTGGACAGAGAAAGTTGAGCTGTCTAGATAGTTTGTACTGTCGTATTCCTGCATCGAACTTTCTCTTCAGTCATCCTGAATCAAGTGCGAGTGGAAACCCGTAGAATCCTTCTATACGAATCTGGTTGTTCTTGCAACTTCTGAATATCTAGTTCCCTTAGACTTCTCGGCAACTGCTTGGGTATGACAGCTCCTTTGGATGACGACCGCTCTCTTCCAACTCAGGCCACCATGATACCTGCTTAAACCGAGCATACCACTCCTTCAACAAACCCAAGCGCTCATCCTCAAACACATCAAGAGAATAACTCAGTTCCATATATCTCGCACCACCTGCAAGCGCAGCATCCACCAACCCAGGGTGATCAAGTCCAGGCGTCAACCATCCACCTTTTTCCAAACTCTCGGCAGCCCACTCTTGAGCCTTGAGAAGAGCTCGGACATGGTTTTCCTTTGCATGACGAGCTAATGCAAGGCTTCGGTCTTCGTCTCGTATACCGGACCAACTAGTCGTGACGGCTGCTGCGTTCTTGATGTAGTAGTTGGAGTCTGTGATGGACTGTAGAATGGTGGAGTGGATATCGTTCATGAGGGCTCTCTCGAGGGGCGTGGGGCTGATCATGGGGGGTTTCTCCGGGTATAGTTCCTCTAAGAACGAACGAATAGAGGAACTTTCATGAACCCAGTGGGGTTCACTCTTTCCATTGGGATCAGTGATCCTCAAGCAGGGGCTACTCTTGCCGGTAGGTTTCGGATCGCTTGGGTCAAGATCCACAACGGCAGAGCCATTGAAACGAAGAATCTTAATTTCGAGTCTTGGGTCATTGGTCTTGCCCTCGTACAGTTGAGAAGGAGACCCTACAAGGCCTTTGAGGAGGAGAAAGTAGACAATCTGTTTAGGGAAGAACCCCTCTAGCCATAGGAAGAGGGTGAGCTTAGAGTCGGCAGTGATGGATGACATGATGCTGAATCTTGATATTACTTCTGTTGCTTGATGCGAATGAAAGTTTGCTGTTTATTGGGATGGTTGTATTTATACTTGCGGCTGAAAAGGATTACGAATGTCTGCGATGATTGAAATGTCGCCGGAAGGATTGGACCTAGATTGATACACGCCGAAAAGTTTCCGAACCGTCGTTGACAACGCCGTCAGTCAGGGGGAAGACTCCTTCGACCATCAAGGTGGTTTCGATGGTGCGAGAGAGCTAGTGCCAGCTCTATACGTAAGTAAAGCGCCACTTACGAGAGCTTTAAAGCATATCGAGTTGCAACTTTCAAAAAGACATGCCTGAGGCTATTCTGACAGGAGTTTGGAGATGGCAACTATTTTAATCTATGCTACTCAGATAACGTTCGTCTCTCGTATACTTCATAACCTAAGCCTGAACACAAACGTAATATTTCGCCCAAAGACCATTACAGTTGGCATCAATCGCAGGATTCCACTTCCTTAGCTGTGCCATAGTAATCTTGTAATACTTCTGAATCGAATCACAAGTCGTCGTCGCCGCCACAAGATGAAACTTTTTACAGTTCTTGATCATGCCTGCTTGCACAGGGGAAGGAGTCGGGTTTCCCGTATCTGGCTGGGTTGGCGTCTGGCCCAGAACGCCGACGCAGACGTGATAGTTGGCCTATAGACCATTACATGTAGATTCAACTGCGGGGTTCCATGATACGAGTTCGTCAGAGTTTCTCGGTAAGTAGGACTGCCTTCCAACCAAAGCCTGTTGAATTAAGCCTAATACTGACCGTAAAAGGCCAGGTTGAGTGGACTTGGGTTCATTTCATAGTAACCAACCTTGTAAGCTCCGTGCTGCTAATCTGAGGGGAAATCACACAAATGGATAAGAGCGAGTCTCAAAGTGCAGTATATATAGTATATGGACTAGGAAATGTTAATGGGGTTACAGGCCTAAACAAAGAATGCAAAGAATTAATCTCTTCTCTCCAATGGTCACTCCGCTGCAGTCTCAGTTGGCAACGCACTGCCAAAATACCAACTACATCAGACCAACACACAAGGCCACACCAGGGACCAGGCTCCCGGTGCATCGATGAAAGACATCCAGGGAAGGGTTCAATTCGTGAAATAGCCTCACGGGAATATTGTGGTCCATGTGTATGGAGGTGCACGTATCATCCTCCCCGACCACGTGCCATCTGCCGCAGTCGAGAGTTGTTCCATCCGCAACTTTGACATCCTTGGGCGGCGCGACGGCGGAGAGATTATAGCCGTCGTTTCGGCCCAGACCGTTCGTAGGCGCCGAGTCCGGGATAGTCCCTGTAAAGGTGCCGCCTTGAGGTGACACGCAGATGGCCTTGCCGTAAAAGTCGGTGGCTGGCTGGAGATTAGAGCAGTCATACTTGAGCCAGGAGTTGTAGAAGCGGAGACTGTCAAGCTTGAGCCCCAACCTGAACTCGATTCTGACGCAAGTGTCTTCTGGCTGGACCGTGTATGTCTCGCACTCTAAGGGTAGGCAGAGCTGTAGATTAGCAGGGATGTTTCTGCAGTCCCCGATGAGCCCTTGGTTGCCCATGTACAGTTCCGCTCCTGAGACGTGAGAGGCTTTCGCAATGCTATCGCAAGTATCGCCTTCCTTGGTCATGTACCGCTTGTTGGTGACGCAGAATGGTGCCTCGACGGGCTTGGCCGTCTTGAGAGGAGGAGGAATGTCCGTCGGACCAGTACGACCGCCACAGGTCTTATAAACGTACTCGAGCTGCTCCTTGTAGTATTCGTTGTAGATGGAATATTGCGACGATTGCATCATGGCGAGGCGGCGGATGTGGCATGTATGACAGAGCTCATTGCGGGGCATCTCTTCGATACTATCGACTTCTGAGAACTCGTCAATGATTTCTAAAGGCCGAAGTTAGCGTTAAGTAGCCTCCTGGAACTCGTCCTACTCACCATTGCAGTATCTCTTCGTCTTAGGGTCCTTGACGCATGTCTCATTCCAGCCAGCCCACATATAGCCACCAAATTTCATGGGCACGGTGTCATCGTCGCCAAAGCTCTTGCCCTCACAGTTGCTGGCAACAGAGTTGAACCAGCTACGAAGAGACGCGGAGCAGGCACCCGTGCAGACGAGGTCAGTCCGAGTAGTGGTCGCCAGTGAGCCGCGGTAGCCCAACCTCATAAACGTCTTGACCTCAGAGTGACAGGCGATATCGGCAGCGAGGGAATTGATGCATTCATCGCCGAGGTTACCTCTACTGAGGTCGTCGGCGTCATAGATGACGAATCCATTTACGGGGAGCACTAGAGCAAAGAAAATAGAACGCTTGAGCAAAGCCATTGTCGGTGCTCTCGTGAACAAGCGAGTGAGAATGACTATCGAGGATTTTGATAAAGACCGGAGACAATGATTAGTGCGATATCTTCAAACAAACTCTCAGGACCTTCAGCTCAGCACTTGGAACTTGGACCAACGCCTGTTCACGGAATCACGGTACTCTTCCGCACCCTGTCCCGCTTCACACCACACGTCAATGGCGTAGAGCAAAATCGCGTAGGACGTCGGCCGAGTTTCGATTGTTGGCGGCGGGTGGGCCAGCAAAGATGAGAAGCCTGGAGAATTTTGTGTGTAAAGGGAAGAACCAAGAAGATACTGTGCCGCGGCTCAGCTTACCGACTGCAATCTTCAGGTGGGCTGGGCCAGGGGCCTTGTTTTTGATCCACACAGCGGTGTTGGTCGATGATCCGAGGGACCGAGCGAGTCACTCAGGCTGTGGAGAGGTTCTGGAAATTTAGATCAGGGGGAGAAGGTGCAGTTCAATGGCAGAGACAAGTAGGGGGAATCTTTGGCTGTTGGGCAAGGTGTTGGGGGGATTTCCAATATTAAGAAGCTCATAGCCATAGCATACCCCCTGACCAATGGGTTGGTATCTTCATATTCAGTTGAACTTCATTATCCACACTCTGCCCACTCTCTCTAAATCCTTGCTCTTATAACGCTCTCGGGCATATACCTACCTACTTCCTCAAACTTCGGCACTGCCTCGCCTCTCAGCCTAGTCTGCATCCCATCCCTCCCAGACTTCCTCGAGATTCGCCTGAAATTCCGTCCACGTAATAACATGATGAGTATGGCTCCATGCCAACGCAGCCCAAAGCTCCATTATCCGCCGTGTCTCCATCTTCATCCAGCCCCAGTACCTCGGCCGACCAAAAAACTCATCACCTTCCTCCGGGGGAATATCCTCCCTCGGCTCCTCCTCCGCGTCGACTGCCTTGAGGGTGAAGATGCCCTGAATAACCTGATTGAGCGTATCTTCATCGGCGTAGAGGAAAACGAGCTGAAATGTTGGCATGGGTGGTCCGCCTATCTGATCTTTGTATATTTTGATGAGACCACGTCGATCCACGCCGCTCAGTAAGGCTTCGTCGGAACGGGGATCTAAGAGGAAAAAAGGCTTGAGCTTTTCGCCATTCTCGTCTTCTCCCTCTTTCATGAGCACTTCCATTGCTTCCTTCTTGGCAGTCTCGAGTAACTTGTCCCAGTTGTCGTCACTGGAAGGTCCGTAATAAGTGCGGTAAATCGTGAAGCCCCAATGGCGGGTCGGGTTTGACTGATCCGGGGGCCAGTGTGGGACCCTAGAAACCTTCTCGAGCATAAGTTTTAGGCTAGGCATCGCGCTTTTCGAGTCTTTGCAAATATATAGTGAAAGGGTTGCCGAGTGCGAGGTTGAAGCTGAAAGATGACAAGTAGACAAGAAGCGAGGATTTGTATTGCCGAGCTACGCACAAGGTTTTATAACTTTATGGTTAATATTGTTTAGGAAGATATCATGTAATTTCTCCATGAATAAAGCGTATTCAGACCTGGTATTGGGACCCTGGAAGCTCGCTAAGGTGATTGAAGAGCCAACAGACTTAATGGCATGTTGGTTGTGTTCCCTATCGGGATGCTCCCCGGGTCGAGCCAATAAGATAGCTGGCTCCGATGGGTACTATTGCTGCCGGAACCTCGTATCATAACATGTTGGTCATGTACCTAAATCGGAGGCGGCGGTGTGGGCGATCACTCTGTCTTTAACGGCTGGTTGTGAGAGTTGTTGCTCTTCCCTGTAACCCAGAGAAATTATCAGGCACAATAGCAGAGGATGCATATAGGAGTCGACTCTTCGTTTACTATCAACTAGAGTGTGTAGATATGCTCAAAACAAAAGCCAAGTATTGCTAGGGGTATCAGGGGAAGCCACATCGCTCAAAGTATACATAACCAACATCCCTTCAATCATTCCTCTCAGCATAAGCCATGTCATCATTATCAAACCCCCACTCACCCCCCTCAGGCTTGGTACCATTCTTCAAGAAGCAGTTTGCGCCCAGTTTGCCCACCATCTCAGCCATCCGTCTATCAAAGACGACGCTCTTACACTTGACTCCCGTCCCCCTATTTTCGTCCCTATCGATCATGGCGGCGCAGGCGTTTAGGCAGTCTTCGAGAGTGTAGGCGATTATAGGTGCTACGTCTCCCATGATGCCGCCGCCCTTGGCTGGGTCACCTGCAGGTACGTTTACGCCGCAGTACCAAGAGAACTCGTAGCCCTTGTTGGACTTGAAGACTGTCCTTTGTCGAAAGTCTGTGGGGCAGTTGAGTTCCAGACTCTCCACGGCTGATGCTCGTCTTGGGACGTAGGGATCTGTGGTGTTTTCTGAGGACGTGGTGTTGGGCTCGATGGAGGGGCATGAAATAGTCTCGACCGGGGCAGCTTCAGAACACTCGGTGCATTCTGCAGCATTACTTGAAAGGATTATCAATATGAGTTGACGGAAACTTGGCAGCCTATACGGGCTTACCTTGAGCAATTTCCCAGCGCAGCAGCACATCCTCCACCAACTCCCGCACCAACAACAGCAGCAACCAAGACACCGATAAGAAGACCAAAAGTCCAGATTCCAAGACCAAACGGAACATGAATTTGCTTCTTCCGTGTACTTGGCTCTGACTCTGGCTCTGACTCTGGGTGCTGGTATTCTGGTGGATTGTAGTACAACTTGTGCTGACCGTAGAGGTGTGCTACCTCGGGGGCATTGGTCAAGTCGACCTGAAGGCCTTCGCTGTCAGAGTGCGATGGCATCTTGTCTTTGGGGGCAAAGTAAGAAATGGGGATGACGTCCGAGTCACCGTCGTCGGACTCTTTCTCATAAAGGGCCATGTGAATTATGTTGCTGGGGAATATCAGACAAAGCAAAGACGAGTGCGTAGTCAATGTGCTTTATTCTTAAATCCTCCCGGCTTTGACAACCCTGTCTAACCTTGTAATACTTCATAACCAATCATGGTGTTTAAAAGGCATACTCAGGTCCTCTTGTTGTCTCGTGTGGTGATATAAGCGCCCGAGTCCTCGGGACCGAAGGCTCGGGACCGAATTGGTGTGGCCAATGGTTGTGTTGTCGCATGGTTGAAAGAGGTCGGCCCCTGCATAGTCTGAAGCGCGATGGATGTTTCTTTGTAGGTTGGGGAAATGATAATCGCCCTGCCAAGTTTCTTTCTCGCGTCTATTGTAACACTAGGTTACTTCAGCCCTGGCGGGTGCTCTAAAGGTGCGGATGTTCCCGTATTCTGGTTCACCCCTTAAGATGAACAAGAGGCTCTCAAGTTGTTCAAAGTATTCACCTTCAGTGATCATTTTATCAACACAGAGGATAATTTCCCTCTGTCTTTTATTCAATGGAATACTTGAAAAAATATGCAACTTTATCTGGAATGCTGATCTTCGCAAGGATGGATGAACCCCGTGGGGGCCAAACACCCCATGTGAAACCCGATCCTACGGATACCACAACGGTCCTGAAAACGGTCGCCCGCATGCATCTCGGGATCAAGCATATCCGATGCACACAACCTTGGCGAGGAGTTAATCATGACCATCAGCATCTCGAAATGTGAGTTACAAGGTTTCAGCTCATGTTTCTGGTGCCGTCGCGGCATTTGCATTCTGGTATCAATTAGAGACACACTTGGCCATGTTGAGAAACCATGGCCGACTTGCGTCAAAGCGTCGGTTTCATGAAACTCTTAATGGTTTTCGTCTGGTTTTTATTCAAGTTGAAGGATTTCCTTCCCGAGGGAGGCGTCATGACGGAAACTCAAGAAACCGGTCTTCCATGGCCAGGTAGGCACGTAATCCTTGACGCGGAACTCGCCTCTATGGTGATACTGAGTCACGTTATTCTAGAGTGCATGATGATCAGACACATACTTCCAGAAGTAAATGCCTTGTCAGAGGTAATCATGTTGCTCTTTGAAATATGCTTGGCAATGTGAATGTGCACATTCATAAATTGCGGATAATCATGCACAAAACATGATCCAGGTGGCCGAGTCTCACTGCCTCAGGCATCAACGTCCCAAATCATCCATGTCAAGTTCGACTCATCCAAGATCATGATTTCGATTGCCTCTTTAGGAAATACCCCACTCACCTTTGACTCAGTCATTCTTCAGCTGGAATGATGGACGCATGATAGTCCATCGATAAATAACCTTCTATTTTCCCTTTGAATAGACTTGTTTTGTATCAATCACTCAACAATTCACTCATCTACTATCTACTTTGAAATCATGCCACTAACAACAACATCGACACTATCGTGCTCGACCTGCCAGGTCTCATTCGAGAATGTGCAAGAGCAACGACAACATGCAAAGAGCGATTTACAGTTAGTATACTTTTATTCTATTGGACGCATTAATTCTAACAAACGTGTTAGTATTGAGAACTTGAGGCGAAAGGTGGCCGATCTTGGCATCAACACTTTGCCCCCATCAGACACCTATCAAGCCTCGGGCTCACATCACCGCTCACAATCACCCAACGACAAGTCTTCAGAAAGTGACCCTGAGAGCGATCGTGAAGTCAACCAAGACGACATGCCCGAGTTTGTGCCCGAAAACTGCATCTTTTGCTCTCACCAAGCCTCGGACATAAACGAAAATCTCGCCCACATGAAGACAACACACAGCCTCACAATCCCTTTCCAAGATAACCTCGTCGTGGAACCCGCTACATTAATATGGTATCTTCACTTTGTCATCTTTGGATACCACGAGTGCATTCTCTGCGGGACGAGACGGCGTACTGTTGAGGGTGTGCAGCAGCATATGCTTGACAAGGGACACTGTCGGTTTGAAATGTCGGATGAGATGATGGAGTTTTACGACGTCGAGGGTCTCAACAGCCACAACACTCAAGACCTTGTTCGACCAGATGAGGATAGCATTCGATTACCCTCTGGCAAGATTCTCTCACATCGATCCCAAACCGCTTCATCAAGCAGACCACGAATTACCCAGTCAACATCCACCGAAGAACCAGCTGCGATCCCCGGCGCACCCCCTTCCGACGCCCTCACAAACCGAGGCCGCAAGGAAACAGCCATGGCAACACAGCTCTCACGTCTGAGCGTCAAGGACCAGCAGAGCTTGATACACCTCTCAGCTCCTCAGCAGCGCAGTTTACTTGCGCAGAGGAAAAAGGAACTCGAAACTGCTAGACGGTCAGAGAGGAGAATGAGGATTAAGATGGATAGACATAGCAATAAGGCTACGGTGGAACATGGACGTCCATGGCAGTCGTACCTTTCTATTTGAATGAATGGTTTTCATTTTTGTAGTTTGGTTGGCGGGTCATTGGAAAAGCAGGTTGTCTTTAGCCTCTCATTTTTGTAGACTAATAGGCTAATACTATTTCTCTTGAAAATTATCCTTACGTTCTAGAAGCCGTGACTCCTCAAAAAGAGGATACTGAAGATTTGTGTCACAGACTAACAACTAGTGAGGGAACGAAATCTCAAGCATTCCTACTATTATCTTTGAACTAGTAATTAGCAAGAGTTAATAACGAACTTTCAATTAAGGTCGGCATCTCCGTCGTTGTCTAATTAACCTACATCGTTGCTCCATGACTGAGCCGCAGTGGAGTTGTTTCCTCCAACCGAGTCTTCAGGGGTTCCGAAAATGGCATCATGTTGCACACCGATCCACAAGCATTACAAAAGGGCGAACACCTTTAAGCGATGCCAAGAAACGTGTTGCCTGATTGGACGGGCAATTCAAAAAATCCGGCACATCCTGGTATACCCAGGCGTATCGAGGCGTATTCAGGCGTATTCAACCCCAGACCATTCTCCAGGCAACACTTTTAAAACAAATCTCGGCCCCGTCCTTCGCCTCATTTGTTTCGCGCCACAGAAGATGCTCGCTTAGGCTTCCAATATTTGCCATAAGCGCGAGATCGCATTTCTAATATGCCAAGAATATCGCCGCCCAAATCTCAAGGCATCCGTTTTAACTCTCAGCTATGGTAACATGATACAAGGCCCTTTTTTTGCTGCCTACTTGCTCTGTGGATCACCAACGCGTAAACGCAACCCAATTTCTAATTAAACATTGGCAGGTCATCACCAACCTCCCGTTATGAGGTATGTGATAAAAGAGAGGGTATTCGGACGGTAGGAAAGATGTGAGTCCATAGTGTTGGCAAAATCAATTACTCCTTTCATAACTCGACATCGTCCGATCGACCCCTGAGGAAATAATCATGAGTCGCAGCAGCCAGCGAGAACTGATGTCTTCTGGAAGTCAAAACACTCATCAAGAGCCCAACATGCCTCAAGGTGGACCCGAGATTCAACCTCCTCCTGCCGAAAAGCCCAAGGCTGGTCGTGGATGGCGTTTTTGGGCTGTCTTTATTTCACTCTCCATTTCGGCATTCTTGAGCGCTCTCGAGGGTGCTGTTGTCTCGACAGCTTTGCCTTCCATTTCGCGCGCTGTGAATGCAGGAGAAGACTACATCTGGATGGTCAATGTCTTTTTTCTCACTAGGTAAGAACTCATCTAGGCGAATTGGGCGTTCCCCTGAATCCAAGCTCACATCAATTAGTGCGGCCGTGCAGCCCCTTTACAGCCAACTAGCCGACATCTGGGGTCGAAGATGGCCCATGATCACAGCTCTAGGAATCTTCGCCTTGGGCAGCGGCATCTGCGGAGGGGCAAGCTCAGCAAGCATGTTAATCGGTGGCCGAACCATCCAAGGACTCGGAGCAGCAGGAATTAACGTTCTAGTCGAGATCATCATCTGCGACCTCCTCCCGCTGCGAGAACGCGGACAATTCATGGGGTTGATGTTCTTCTTCATCGTCTTGGGATCCGTGGCTGGTCCTTTCCTGGGTGGTATCTTGGTTGATCGAGCGTCGTGGAGATGGGTCTTTTACATTAATCTCCCATTCTGTGGGCTCTGTTTGGCGCTGCTGTTTCTGTTCCTCAACGTTCAGCGGCCAAAGAATGACGAGTCTACCAAGGAGAGCCTCAAAAAGATTGATTTTATTGGACTTTTCATTCTCTGCGGGTCAATCTCCTCGCTTCTCTACGCCCTGACGTACGGGGGAACACGGTACGAGTGGTCAGCTCCAGCCATCATCGCCAGCTTCATCATAGGCATAGTCGGTATCGTCGCCTTCTTCGTCTACCAGGTCTCACATCTTTGCAAGCATCCCGCCATGCCCAAAGCCTTGTTCGGAAACAGAACCTCCGTTGTAGCCTTCCTAGCAACCTTTATGCAGCTGATGCTGTCATACGCGCCTCTGTACTTCCTACCCGTCTACTTTCAGGCGGTGAAACGTTCATCTCCCTCACGCTCTGGAGTACAGATCATCCCATTCTCAGTCACATTCTGCGTTAGCGGCTTGATCGGCGGAATCGTGGTCAGCAAGCTCGGTCGTTTCAAGGCCGTCCACATCGCCAGCTTTGCCCTCCAGATAGTCTCTGTCGGAACATTCACCCTCCTCGATCGCAACTCAACCATGTCAGTTTGGGTCATTCTTCAGCTCATCTTTGGATGGTCAATCGGCATGCCAAACCCTTCTCTCCTGACAGCCATCCAGGCCGACATTCCCGACAGTCTCAATGCGGCCAGCACAGGCGCCTTTGCCTTTGTGAGAAGCGTTGCCACCATCTTTGCCGTGAGCGTACCCGCTGCTGTATTTGGGAACCGCTTCGATCAACTCCTTGCAGCCACCGAGGCGGTAAACGACTTCGAGCTACAGGCAGGACTGGAGCGAGGTCAGGCATACGAGAAGGCATCGAAAGCTTTTATCAACTCTTTCCCAGAGGAGATTCAAGACGCCATCATTACTCTGTACGAGGAAAGCTTGAAAAGGGTCTGGTATGTCTCACTGGCTTTTGCTGGCGCTGGTTTTCTGTTCGTTCTGTTGGAGAAGAACTTGGTCACACGAGAGGATAAGGATACCTCTGAGTTCGAACTTTTGGACAACCCAAATACTGCTGATGGCAACGCAGCCAAGGATTCTCGCACGGAGACTGTCTAAAGCGAAACGAATCAAGGCATGTATGACCGATTGAAAGTTGGCAACCCCTAAGGAGACATCCTTCTATTCGCCTTCAAGAAAAAGGAAACAGTTGCCAGCTGGTTCTGGTGTACAATGCATCACATCATTTTATTACCGCTTCATTATCATTTATACACGTCAAGCATAGCCTTCCTGCTATTGTACTTTTATTTATAGACGGTCGCAGGTAGACCTTAGAAAAACTTCGATTCTCAGCCCAATTAGGCTTCATCATGTTATAGTAGTGAACAATGTGTTGAGAATCATGTCACTGGGGAGTTTGTCAGAAAATCCCAAATCCGAGTCCATCAGAAACGTTAGTTCCACGAAGGCAGGCTAAGGCGACTGAAGAAACTATTGTACAAATAATATTATTAAGACTCAAATTCCTGAGCAGTTCATCTTGATTTTCGACACACTGGAAAGTTGTAGAGAAGGTGTGAGATTACAGAACCCAAGGAATGAACCGTGCCGTTTCCTGATGCCATTGTTCCCATTCCTGACCAAAAGTGGCCTGTAGCATCTTCTCTTCCTCCTTAACCCGTGTCCAGATGGCAAACATAATCGCCGACAATCCAACAGGAAACATCAAGCGGCTCACGACATTGTGCCACGACCATGGGATCCAAGTGCTGAGGACTCCATCCGTCCTCCCGTACAACAGAACGTTGGCCACGGCGAGAATGGCGATTCCCGTGTAGCCCGGATGCTGTAGGTAATTGTAGATTCCAGTTGTCTTTAGTTGATCCGGTTCAGTTAAAGCAAAGGTGAAATTGCGACCCAGTGAAGCATATGATGCGAGGCGTAGAGGAATTCCAACACAGAGGATAAGAGCCAGCGGTATTGAGGTTGCTCTTGACCAAGTTATGAGATCCATATTAAGTCCGCGGAAGATATACGGGAGGACCATCTCTGGCCGCTCCTCGTGGTATAGCAATACCAATCTCGAAGTATGCAACCCCAGAAGACCTAATGGGGCCAGGATGAACTTGGTACTGTGTTCCTCTGTAAGACGTAGCCATCGTAGCGAGTCGCCAGTTGAGGGAGCCGACTTTGTGACGGGCTTGACCCGCCAGGGAGGAGAGAGGGCTACATAGGTTCCTGATAGAGACAGGCACAGGGTTGACGACAGAGCTAATTGAGGTAGTGCGATTGGGGGCAACATATCTCAAGTATATTGTTATCGTTTCTTGTAATTAATTCTTGTTGGGTGGGTTGTGGGTATAGTTTAATTAGTGTCTCATTGCTTCACGTGACGTCGCAATCCTCAGGACTATCCCTCAGTGTCGTAAATTCAGCCTGGCAAAGAAAAGATGAGAAACGGGTATAAAAACTCAATTGGCAGGTTTGATACCAAGGTTGCGCCTTGGACGTTGTCAAGGAAGCATAGTAAAAGTCTTGGCAAGTTCGCAAGATAGACAAGGCACACCCTTTGTGGCTGATCTTGATCCCACGGACAAATTGGTGTGTTACAAAGGAACCTGGGAATGCACTAAGGCCGGGGGGGGCAGCAGTGGCCGCAGTGGCAACTTTCTTGGAACAGTTACCAGCTGAAGACGGGAAAATCCAGACACTAACTTGGACCAACGGGAACAAGGAAACAATCCAACGTATCTAATGAGTCATGGGACGCGGAGGGCAACTTAAACTTGTTCCTAGTTGTCACTGATAACCAAGCGACATTGGCAGGGGTCGTTATATCTCATGTCTGTCCAGAGACCTGGCCTGGATCATCAACATTGTCCATACTACTGTACCTTAGGTAGGTAGGTAGAGACACCAGATCAGTTGTGCAAGAATTAAATGCAAGGCCAGTCCTGTATGTACAGTACTGCACATGGCTGCCTCCGTCCTCCTCGCCTCCTCCACTAATCAAGCCTTAGTTATCCACAACCTCGAAAACTCCCCGAGTCCGATCCAACGGAGTGGACCGAAGGCAGACGTCGATTCCCTTTTCCCACGACACCCCCTGGCGATCAGAAACCTTCTCCCGCCAATGAAACACAAGAGGCACAGTACAGCCATGTACCAAAGGAAAACAAACATTGCCCACATCATGCGTTAAAATACGCCATGCTGACGGGGGGGCACGGGGGGAAGGACCTGGCACCCGCAAGGGTCTCGGCTATGGGTGGCGACTGTTGCAGAATCGCCCGGTCTAGACCACCGCGTGTCTCCAAAGGCAAAAGCAAAAGCAAAAGCAAAAGCAATCCGGGGACTTCTTTTTTTTCTCCCCAACGAGGGGGCGAGATTGGGAAATTCCATGTTGCAATTGCTATGCTACTGTATTCATGAGGTAGCAGCTGCGCAGCACATCATCTTCTTTTGTCAAGTTTGCGTCGAGGGCTGTTGTCGTGCCTCTTCCTTTGCCTCTCTACCTCATCAAACCTCCATTCACACATGCTTGCGGCCCAGAGCCGCGAGGACCCGAGTCAATACCATGGCTGTGATCGAGGGAGCAAGGGTCCCCAAGAAGACATCCGTCTCCGAAGCCACTCGAGAACGCGAGACCTTTAGGTGACACGGACTCTCCCACCCCGTTCACTTTCCCAACTGCATGGCTAACAAACCTGTCAGATACGATGACGTCTTGTTCGCCAACGTCAAGTTCAACGACGCTGGTACTCCCATCCCGAGCTCTGAGCTTCTCACTTGCCCTGATGCCATCCTCACTGCCCTGGCTCGACTCGCCGCCAGCCAGACTGGCACGGCGCGGTCCCTCATCTCCCTGTTTGACCAGTCTTACCAGTACATCGTTGCTGAAGCCACACCGACCATCCCTCTGATCCCCAGCTTGCCTGAGAGTGCCCGTAATCATGAATCTCTCTGGCTGTGCGGCACTGCCATCCCCCGGATCCATGGTGTCTGCGAGCATACCCTCTGTGGCGACGAGTTCGGGTACTTTGTCGAGGGCGGCACCGACGAGTTGCCCGTCCTTGTGGTTGAGGACCTCGTCTCTGATCCACGCTTCGCCACCAAGCCCTACTGTCAACCTGGCAGCCAAGCTAGGTTCTACGCCGCCGTGCCCATTCGGACGGAGCGGGGTGTCAACATTGGCGTGCTGTGTGTCATCGACACGAGCCCCGCCGCTGCATGGAACGACCAGAATTCGCGGCTTCTGCAGGAACTGTCGCGGGCAGCGATGGGACATCTCGAGGCTACGAGTCTCAGAACCCCCCAGAGACGTACCGAGCGCATGAGCAGGGGCTTGAGAGACTTTGTCGAGAATAACTCGCCCCTCTCCGGGGAGCAGCCTGTAAATACTCCAGATACGATCAAGACACCTGGTCCCCTGGGGGAGCAGCAGCCAATCCCCCTGGATAGTGCTGTAGGAGCAATGACTCTACAGGATGCAGCTCCATCGAATACCGGATTGCTCACAGCTGTCACTAACCAACAACCAACTATGAACCAGTCAGGCCCGGGAGCATTGCCAGTCAAGCAAGAGCCGACATCGGACTTGAAACGATCTCTAAACACCACAAATGAGGTCTTCTCCAAGGCTGCAGACATTGTTCAAAGCGCCCTAGAGGCCGACGGATGTCTATTCTTAAACGCCGACCTACTCGAGTTTTCAACCTCTCCTTCAGACTTGGCGGATGAAGATCTTGCAACTCGCCGTCCGTCAACCTTTAGCTACAGTGGAAGCGAGAGCGCCCACACTGTTGTGTCTTCTGAGGAACGTCCAATGTCGCCGTGCCAAATCCTCGGGACATCGGACGTCAACACTCCAGCCCCAGACGACACCGTCGAGCCCTCACACGTACCGCTGCCACAGACCCTTCTCGCCCGCATGATTCGACGATATCCGAGGGGCCGGATCTTCAACTTTGGGGCCAGCGGCGAGCTCCAACCAGACGACCTACCCCAAGAATCCAAGTCGGACTCGCCCCTTTCTCCCTTCGTCACCCAGGAATCTGAAGCATCCGACATGCCCAATTGGCAGCCCTTTCCAGCAGGACCGGGTGACAAGCTACGACTACAACCTAGAGAAGCAAGTCTTCTTCTTGAAACATTCCCAAATGCTCGTAGCGTAGCCTTTGTGCCTATCTGGAACCCTCGAAAAGAGAGGTGGTCTGCCGGCGGCTTTCTCCACACTCTCGCACCCAACCGCACATTCACCCTCGACCTCGACCTTACTTACCTCCGTGCCCTCGGCGTTTTGGCCGCATCCGAAGCCTTCCGGATCGAGACCATGGCATCGGACAAGGCCAAGTCGGATGCTCTAGGCTCCCTGTCACATGAGTTGCGATCCCCTCTCCACGGCGCCGTGCTGAGCGTCGAACTGCTGAACGACACTCGGCTCAGCGTTCCACAGCAGAACATCGTTCACACCATCGAGACGTGCTGCCGAACTCTCTCTGACACCATCGAACACCTCCTCGACTACTCCAAGGTCAACAGCCTCGCTTCACAGGAGGCCCCGCAAGAGGCGAGCCCCGAGGGGCAGGGTCTCAACAGAGCTTCGTCATTCATGACGGCTGTGAAGCCATACTGCAAGACGGTCCATCTGGACATACTTGTCGAGGAGGTCATGGAGAGCGTGTACGCAGGCTTCAAATTTCAGCACCTGTCCATCGCGCAGCTATCAAGACAGCCACCGAAGCGAGGCGGCCACCACGACATAAACTCGATCCGCCGGCTAGATTCCATGCAGGCCATGGAAGAGCTCGGTCCTTCCACAACAACAACAACAACAAGCAATTCATACACCAGCTTCGGAGACGTTGCCGTTTTCCTGGCCGTCGATCCATCCTCCTCCTGGGCTTTCTCCACGCACCCTGGCCCGATGCGGCGCATCGTCATGAACCTGTTTGGCAACTCGCTCAAGTATACCCACCGAGGCCTCATCAAAGTCTCCCTCCAACAAACGAATCCCCTGTGCCCCGACAGCAAGGAGCGCTGGGTGACCCTGACCGTCGCCGACACGGGAGTGGGCATCGGGCAGGAGTTTCTGCAGAACAGCATCTTCAAGCCGTTTGCGCAGGAAAACTACCTCTCATCGGGCACGGGTGTCGGTCTCAGCTTTGTGAAGCAGGTGACAACACACCTTGGCGGCAACATCTCTGTTAGCAGCCGGATAGGGGTTGGAACTACAGTAACCGTCTCACTACCCATGACGCTGGAAGACTCTTGCCTTGGAAATGCCACACAACTGGCTGAGAGTGAGGAAGAATTCGAGAGTCAACTTCGCAAACTTCGTGGTCTGCGTGTGAGGATGCTCGACTTTAACAAACACCAAGGCACTGGAGGAGTCCCCCCTTCAACTACCATGGAAACTCCAGATGTGCTAGTGCAAAACATCTGTCGGGACTGGATGCACATGGAGGTAAACTCTGAGCTAGAATCGAAGCAATTGGTTCCAGATCTTATCATTTGGTCCGAAGATGGGCTACAGCAACCGATCTCTGCACATGAGCCGCTGCCTGATGTCCCCAGCGTTGTGCTCTGCGCCAACGCTCTAACTGCGCATCAGTATGCTACAGGTACCAAGGTCACTCCCCATCCGGGGATATTTGAGTTCATCTCTCAACCGTAAGTTGCTCCTCGTCCTTCTTTGTCCACACTTTCAGCTAATGCCTCTCCAGCCTTGGTCCTCGTAAGCTTGCAAGAGCCTTTTCTCTCGCCCTTCATCGATGGACAGTTGCCCAGACAAGCGCCACTACAACACAAACTACGACAGAACCCGAAAGGAACAGGAGGGATAGCGTTTCTGCCCCTACTGTTAGCCCTGGGACACCGTTCCCTCTCAGCTCCGAGGAAACACCAAGTCCGTCTCAGGATTACTTTACCGCACCAGAATTCCTCCTCGTGGACGACAACTTTATCAACCTGAAAATTCTAACATCCTACATGAAGAAGCTCAAACAACCCTATCAGACCGCGACGAACGGTCAAGAAGCCCTCTCAGCGTATGAAACAGATTCCGGACGCTACGTCTGCATTCTAATGGACATCTCCATGCCAATCATGGACGGCTTTGAAGCCACACGAAGAATCCGGTCTTTCGAACAAAGGCACGGTCTAAGACCTGCTCTTATACTTGCCCTAACGGGTCTAGCTTCTGAAGAAGCACAACGGGAGGCGGTGGTTAGTGGTGTCGATTTGTTCTTGACGAAGCCAGTGAGACTCAAGGAACTGGGTCCGATATTGAGATCGAGAGGTGTGATACCAGAAGAAAAATAAGCCTGGTTCACCGCTATGTATTTGTTTGGCGTTTCGGATCATGGACGCCTCGAGTATAATGATATACGACGGAACGAGACTCATGGATAGTGTCTAATAAATGTATCATACCTATTCAACAAATGACGAAGACTATTCTTCGTCACCACGGAGTGTGTTCTAAAAAAAAATAAACCAGAATGTCTTTTCCTAAAAACTTGAACCTCACGTAAAAATAGGCATTGAAGCGAACTTTACTCACGTTCTTAGACTTATAGATATCATCCTCACATACTCCATAGCCCATGATCATGAGCCTTGAAACTATTTCAACACCCGACCAGAACCATCTTCACCCTCACTTTTTCGTGAATAACCCTTCGTCCCATACACCCAAGAGCCCTAGAGAAGCCAAAAATTTAAGAATCTTCAATCAGCCCTTCATAAAACAACTCAATTAACAGAACCTGGAAAGCACCTCAACAGCAGCCCCATCGTTATCGTGGATGTTTCCCGCGGCGAATCAGACACTTTTCCGCGGCAAGTTAGTAATCGGGCCTACATCTAGACACCGCCAGCGGTAACTACTTGACCTGTGAACTCCTCATTTCGAGGAACACGATAATTCACGCATTCAATTATTCTCCTTCCTTGTTTGTAGAACGTCAAGATTTGAGAGCGGTGGGGTTTTTATTCAATTGTTGCGGCACATACAACGTCGACTTCCCCCTCCTTAACCCCACGTCCATCAACCATCATCCTTATTCAACACACACAAACCTCAATCAACACTTCAATCATGGATCACTCACTCGAAAACTACAAATCCTACATCGGAAAGCCCATCTCCGAGCTCCCCACGCCATCCCTCGTCATCAATCTCCCCATCCTCAAGCAAAATGTCAATACCCTACACCGCGACGTCGAAAAGCTGGGCATCGGCTTCAGACCTCATGTAAAAACACTCAAGGTACGTGTTCCAATCAACTGATCACTTCAAAAAGCTTACCATTTCTATAGTCCCTCGAGGTGACGAGGATGATGCTCGCTGGCGGTAAATACAGGGGTATCGTCGCCTCCACCATTCCCGAGATCAAGGGTGCCCTGCCCCTTGTGAAAGAGGGCATCCTAGACGAGGTAAGGATTCCCCGCAAAGCAGGCAATGAGGAGAAATTGAACGAGGGCGCAGTGTCTATACGGTCTTCCCGTCTACCCCAGCGTTCTACCAAGACTGGTCGAACTCCGAAAATCGCTACGCATCCTCTTGATGGTAGACAATGAACAGCAAATAGCGCTTCTCGAGCAGTCAGACTCGAGCAAGCAGCCTTGGGACATCTTTGTCAAGCTAGATGTCGGCTCGCACCGAGCGGGGGTGGAGACTAACAGCAAAGCGCTCCATAACCTGGTAGAGCGCGCCGAAAAGTCATCGGCAGTTAGTATCTACGGATTTTACTGTCACGCCGGACACTCGTACGCGGGTAGATCGCGAAATGAAGCAGAGGAGACGCTCAACGTCGAAGTGTCGAGCGTCCTCTCAGCAGCAAAGCTCCTCCCTTCAGACCGCAACATTGTCATCTCGGTGGGCAGCACACCAACAGCACACGTAGTGGAGAGTCTCAAAGCTTCAATGCCGACCAACATCAAGCTAGAACTCCACGCGGGCAACTTCCCCAGCAACGATCTCCAACAAGTATCCACAGGTCTAGTGACAGAAACCCAGCAAGCCGTCTCGGTAGCGGCAGAGGTGTGCAGCGTGTACCCAGAGAGGAACGAGGCGCTCGTCAACGCGGGCGTGATTTCGCTGTCGCGCGAGGCGGCGAGCGCTTTCACCGGATTCGGCCGCGTGGTGGGCAAGCAGACGTGGGGCGTGGTGCGACTCTCGCAGGAACACGGCATTTTGGGCACCATCGGCGAGGAGGAGGGACGAAAGGTCGAGGAGGACTTTAGGGTTGGGCAGCGGGTGGAATTGTGGTGCAATCATGCATGCATCACTGCGGCGGCGTTTTATGTGTATTATGTTGTTGATGGAGAAGGGATCGTGAGAGAGGCATGGATTCCTTGGAAGGGATGGTAGACAGACACAAGTCAATATGAGTCAGCACTCAATTGATCAAAAACCGAGGTTAACAAACACACAAATTAGATCAAAACCTCATCATGACCATGGATTATCCAATTGCGTCTTTTAATTCGTCCCTTTTTCTTGGTTCCTGGACTCCAATTGCCGACTAAAAATCCTGCTTTGTTTCTTTCCTCTCCATCCCGATACAAAGTGGGGTCTCGAGCCGCATACGTCATCGCCTACCGCGGTAGCTTCAAAAGTGCGGGCGGGTTCGTGATCATCGTCACATGCGGCGCCATCTTCTGCTCTCCTCCATCCATCTTCTCCTCTCACCACTTTTTTTCGGCTTCTCTTCCGTCGGTCAAAACAACTTGATTCCATAGTCTTTCAAGACAATACCACTCTTGATAATCACCCTCAACACCTCCTCTCCTCACATCACACAAGCCATCAGTAAGTTTCGACGTCATAGTTACATCCTCTCGGCCGAGAACAGTCACTAAATTCCCCTCGCAGTGTCTTACGCCGACGTTGCTGCCAGCGGACCCAAGCAGTCCCCCCAAGACGTGAGTTTTACTCTAAAACCCTCATACTCACAATCTCCAGCTAACACCTCCAAGGCCGCTGCTCCTCAGCCTCCTGAGATCATCTCCACTGAGTCCGCCTCCACCGCTTCCCTCATCGACGTTGACCTGCCATCCGTGCACACCGTCAACTCCGAGTTCCTCGACCAGCCAGTAAAGACCGAGACCCAAGCGGCTCGCATCGAGAGAGAAGAGGAGGCCCTCGAGGAGAAGCGCAAGCGTGACCCCGCTGCCGCCAAGGCCCGTCAAACCGACAACTGGCTGATCCAGCAATTTTCTCGTCTTTCCGATGGTAGCGCTACCGGTCTTGTCATTGCCAACTTTGCTACCGTTGTCGGCCTGAGTGCGTACCTGGGCTACAAGGGCTGGGGTCTGTACGAGAAGGGCAGGCTGGACTGGAAGGCTGTCGGTATCGGTGCCGGTATCCTCGCCAGCGTGAGCGCGGCGGAGGGCGTCCTTGGACGGTATCTGTACAAGAGCAAGAAGGGTGGTTCCTAGAGGGATCCCAAGGAAAACGACATGATGAAGCGAAGTGAGGAATTTATGAACCTCGTCGGTAGCCAAGGGACAAGGCTACTGTGCCTGGCGGCACGCATCCATCTCCATGGCTTCGGGCCTCTTTGAGGATGCGTGACATTTTCCAGTTTCTTGTTGCATTGTTTGGCTCTGTTTGATAGTCTCTTGATACCGGCTTATTACCCATCTCAATCAATACACGCACAGGCACAATAATTGTACAAAGCTACCCCACCATGGTGAAAATGAAACGGAGTTCTACCTGTGACCAATCATTGCCAGCTTCACCAAATACAGAATGTGAGATGTGATCACGTCTATTACATATTCATGGCGTTTCTGTCCCGTCCTCTTCATGATACAGCGTTGGTACAGAGATGAGCGTCTATCCACCCATGCCAAGATCCCAGATATCTTACAAAACGTACATCGCCAACACATCGCTCCATAATCTTTTTTACATCTTTTTTTCCCTCTTTTTACTTCTTCTGCTCAGCCTTCTTTCGTGCAGCCTCCTGCTCAAGAAGCTTAATCTCTGCATTCGCAGCAGTTGCGTCGTGAGATTGCAGAGGTTCCGATAGCAAAGCCTCCTTGGCTTCTTCTTGCTTCTTCTCCACCTCGGGCTTCTTCTCTACTGGGGTAGCTTCGGGTTGAGCCTTTAGTGTGTTGTCTTGAGGTGACTCCTTCTGGGCTTCTTGGGGGGGAGGAGTTTGTGTGGATTGAGAGATGGGCTCGGCGGATTTCTTTTGGGCATCGGGGCCGGGCTGCTCATCGCCAAAGTCGGGGGTAGGAGGACCATCCTCGTCGTCGGCCAGCTCAGCACCGTAAATCTCGGGGTACTTCTTGAAGCACTCTTGCATGCCCCTAGCAAATCATTAGCACATTTCCACGCATATTCCACAGACACTCGACATACTGGAACTTGTCGATGCAGTCCATTCCCTTGGGCTCCTCGTTCGAGAACACGAAGCAGCTAAAGGCAGTCTTGAACTCCTCGCCACAAGGTCCATGAGCCATTCCACCAAGGCAAGGGCAATCCCAGTTAATCTCTCCAGTCTCGGGGTTGAAAGCGCCCTGCTGGCCAGCCTCCTCCTCCAATGCAGCAGGCGATCCATCGGCGGCTACCGTGCTCTGGGCACCAGTCTCGGGCTCGGGTGTCTTATCGGGGCTTTGCTTCTTGATCTGTTTCCGCTTCTCCTCGAGGATGGAGTCGACTGTAGGGAGGTCATCGTCGGAAAAGGCAGCGGGTGCGGTAATCTTTTGTGCTGGCGCAGAGGTCAGTCAGTCGCATGTTTCTACATCAATCCATTGACACTTACAAGCAGTCTCTTCAGCAAAGACTGGGCTGGTGTTGTAGTAGTACACAGCTGCAGCAGCCAGACCCAATCGCGCAACAGAGCTCTTCCATGTCCGGGACTTGTCGGCAGGAGTAGCAGTAGAAGCGAATCGTCTCGGAGCGGCGCGGAGGGTGTTGGAGCGCAGACTAGCAATTACAGGCCTCGAGGCCGATCGCAAGGTTGTACGATACATGATGAAAATATGTCTACAGTTTGTAAAGGAAAAGGAAAGGCGCAAGCTCGAAATCAAGACACGAGAGGAGGAATTGGTCAGCAAAGACCTGGTGGAGCAATTCGCGAATTGATGAATGATGCTTGGAAATGTTGGCCGAGATTCCGGCTGAGGGAAAAAAAAATGTTGCCGTGATTTAGCCGCCGAGATTCTCCGATAAGATGTGATAACGTTGATGAAGGTGATCATGAGGTTGCTTGATGGATGAATTGCATCATATTTTAAAGATATATATTTACTAAATACCTTCCATTTGATAATAATCACTTCTTAGAAGCTCTATTAGTATTAAATTCTTATAATTCCACAAACTCTCCTCGCTTCACCCTAGCTCTGCCTTTCACCCGTCTAGATCTTATCAGCCATCAATATTCCCCCACATCCAAGCTTGGATGGCGTCCACTCATTTCTGATCATTGCCTCATCCAACGCCTCGAGACAAAATAAAGGGAGCTTTTGGGGTAGCTCGTGGCTTGATTTTTCTGGCTGGACCCGGGTCGTTGTGCCATCAAAGCTTAAATAGCACAAAAGTCAGCTGCTCTTCTGCTCAGCCCGTTGAGAACCAAAAGAGAGCTTGTCGCACAGGAAACGAGGGGAAGGGGTCCTTTGTTTGTCTCGCATTCACCCATCTTCTCTCCCTCATTCTCCCTTTTCACATTCACCATCAGAAGGGAAAAAGCAAATACAGTCACGTTTTATTACCGACGGATCGCTCATCAAGGGGGATCATCAGACCACCTCGTTCTCACCTCTCACATCTCATCAGCATGGCTTCTCAGACGTTCGAATGGCGGCCTGCGAAGCTGCTGCAGGATTACAACAGTCCTCAAGACTTTGCTCTGCTCATCTTGAACCAGCCTTTGAAGAATGGAGTTAACCTGCGCAAACTCTGGAAGAACTGTACGTAGCTTTATTGATCGCTCATGCTGCGCTGCGTAGCTCTAGTGCACGGTACTAAGTGAATACAGCTTCGGTGAGAGTGGCAGCCGATGGCGGAGCCAATCGACTTCACAAGCTCTCGTCCTTCCACGGCAAATACGTACGTATATTATGAGATTTTGCTAGTTTTTGTGGTATTAACTCCTCCTAGTCCAACCTCCAACTCATCATCGGCGACCTCGATTCTCTCACCCCAACAGTCCGCGACTTCTACTCTTCCCAACCATCGCCTGCAACCGTCATCCACGACGCCGACCAAGAGTCAACTGACTTTGCCAAGGCCATCAACTGGATCCGAAAAGAGTACCCCAGCGGAATCGATATCGTCGCTCTGGGGGGTATCGGAGGTCGCGTTGACCAGGGTCTCTCTCAGCTTCACCACCTCTACCTCTTCCAGACAGATCCCAACTATGCCTCTGGCAAAGTCTATCTCCTCTCTGGATCCAGCCTCACCTTTCTTCTCAAGCCCGGCACACACCACATTCAGGTCCGCGAGGACGGCGAGGAGGATGTCTTTGGCAAGTACGTCGGCATCGTCCCCCTCAAGGAGCCAGCCAACATTACGACACACGGCTTCGAGTGGGACGTAACCGATTGGCACACTGAGATTGGCGGACGTCTCAGCACAAGCAACCACATCCTGCCTGACGTGCAGATCGTGCAGGTCACGACAGACAAGGATGTACTCTTCACAGTGGCGCTCAAAGAAGGCGAGGGCGAAGACCACGACTAGCAATGAATGAATGCAAATGCAATGACACAAACTGAAAGCTCAAATATTCTTGGCTTGGACCCAGTACTTGATACGCTTCGAGGTGTGGTATGACATGACCAAAACAAATTCGCCCAAAAAAGAACTCCTGAGCGCCAACGCTGATGCCTTGCTTGATGCTGTACAATGTCCGTAGACATATACTCTCTCAACCCATCCCAGCACCGCCTTCCGTCATCATCGCAAGAAATGAAGCACCAGCCAGCAGAATAGGAAGAAGATGAGTACTCCGGCAAAGAAGATCCATTTATCCTCTCGCGCGCGTCGTTCGACCATACGGATGGTGTCTCCACTAACACCCAGAGTGTTGGCCACGTTATAAAGTCGCTTCTGTGTGTTCTTCATCATCTCGCGCTGCTGGCCGAGATCACCAAGAACTGCCTGCCCACGGGCTATGTAGTCATCCAGCGCCTGATTCGTGTTTGCAAAAAAGTTTTGCTCTCGGAACGCATGCGCCTCACGCATCTCATCAGGGGAGCCAGTCGTCAAGGGACCACTGGGATGGGAAGAGTGTCGGGGTTGAAAAGTAGATTGCGTTGTCGTAGTAGCATTCGCATAAGGATTTTCAGGTGTCGCATTATACGGTCTTCGCCCGAGTAGTTCTGTACGATTGGCCTGATGCTGTGCATCTTCGCGAACCTTCTTTAACGAATCGACTTGCGATCGAAAGTCGGACAGGTCCTCGCGGAACCTCTTTACTCGCACGAATGCCTCATCCTGCTTCTTTGGCACAATCTCCTGGCGGGCGAGGCTCTGGTACTCGTCGAGTGTCTTGGTGAAGGAGGCGATCGAGGCAGACACGTTGCCGATCTCTGCTGGAGATGCTTGGGGTTTTGTGTTGAGGTTGGAGAGCTCCGCGCGGAGAGACTTGCTCTGCCGCAGGGCAGAATTATACGAGATATTCTAGGGGCCTATGTTAGCAAGGTGATATCTTAACGAGCGGCTCTTTTTCTCACCATGATGAAATTTGTGTCGACATGGACAGCTTGCAAGTATACGATAGCTGACGACAGGGGCCTTCATCATGATTTCCACGTCTTCACATGATAAGGCCAGATCTCGCGGAATCGGAACAACGCACTTTCCGCCCATGCTCCCAAACTGCTTACCCTACACACTTGGACTTCCCAAGGAATAGATCCACTCTGTAAAACATGATCAACATCATGGATGAAACTATACCCTTTGATATAGATATTCATGATATTGATGGAATTGGGTTTGGCTCCTTTTCCCAAGTAGGGCGTATTAAAAACACAAAGTACGCTGTCAAAACCCCTTTCAACAATGCTGATGAGTATCTCGATTGAGAGAAGTCTGCCTATGAACGCCTAGGATGTCATCCCAATATCGTCCAATTCTTTGGCGAGACGAGCATTAGTTCGGGAGATGGGAAATTACGTGAGCTACTCCTAGAGTACCATCACCTCGGAACTCTCGACAAGATGATATCCACGGCCAGCTTGAAAACCTCAAAATCTAAGTGAGAACCCTCTTCTACCCTCCTTCGTCAAGGCAGAATCTAGAACAGGTAAACATTTAGGCTATCAAAGCAAGTGATTGAAGCTGTACGACATCTTCATTCACACAAGGTCATCCACGGGGACCTGGGCTGTCATAACATTCTTGTCAAGAGCGATGAAAATCTGGCGCTGGCTGATTTCGGCGGATCGAGCGTCGACGGCTCCGAATGTCTCCGAATGTCTCCAGTTTCCACCGGCTTACTATGCCAGGCTAGAGATGAGCCGGTATAACTTGGAACCAAGTGCGAGAGACGACATTTTCTCCCTCGGCACTATTCTTTATGAGATCAATTCAGGCCAGCTCCTCTGGCGCGACCTCGACGATGGCGAAATTCAGAGCCGCTTTGCCAAACGCCAATATCCCGAGTTCGTGGGTATGCCGGCTGCTCTTAGGTCTATCATTACACATTGCTGGATAGGCTGCTACGCAAGTGTAGACGAGGTGGCTCAAGACCTAGAGAACTCTAGGGCTTTGTTGGATACTTCGTTAAGTCGCGGTTTAGTCGTCCTGGGACTAGTTGTAACTCTTACGGTAGTTATGTCTATTAGTACTCGCCGGCGAGGTCTATAAGCTTGGGTATCCATGATAGAGTTTGTGCGTCGTCCGGAGCTTGGGTATGAGCGGAGAGGTTAGAAGACGCACTGAGGGTTTGTAGGAGCCTTATTGTCTCCCTATTTCTCTATTATAACATGGCGGTTGATAAGATTAGAATGAGCATAACACATTAATATAGCCCTACATTATCAAGTCTAGATTTACGGCCTATACATGTGAGAGACGGACTAATGCTACCTGACCTAGTCACCTTGTTCTAGGTTCGCCAAGACGAGCCAAAGGATTTATGTAAGATATAATCATATCAAAGATCAATCGTCAGAAGGACTCCATCTAATTCTATTCTCGTCCTCCTTGCGACTGCACGTCACTGGTGAGACCTAGAGGGATCACCGTGACTCGCCCCCCTGTGATTCTTGGAGTATAAATAAGCCAAAACAACGCCGTCTGTCCATTTTTGAAAATGTATGAATTTTGATAAGAGAAAGGAGCTTGTTGTATCGAGGCCTAACCACCTTGACACTCTCAACCTTTTAATAGTATTGGCTTGCTCGAAACTCCACCAATTGCACCATTTCAAGCGCAGATTTGATGCTAGGACAATCTTCACTCCATGGTTCCAGAAGCTTTATCGTCCGATGCCAGAGGTTATAAATATCATTGCCGATAAACTCGAACAGTACGTCTGAACGTGCCGCAATAGAGAGCGTGAGAATATTTGTCAGACAACTGTATCCTCAAATCAATACCCTGCATATGAGTCTATACAAATGAGCTTTGATTTGGAGCAACTCACCACTGAGCGACGCTATACGTGTACGGTGTCCGATGAGAGAGTATGAATTCCGCAGTCATGATGAAAAGTCGACTGGCATTTAAGCAAACTTGACACATCTCCAAGACTGAAGGAGGAACTTGATCAGCAACCTCGTCATCAATGGATGTGACATGGATCACAAATGCTCGAAAGATGACTTGCTTGGCGGACCAATAACGCAGCCTCAAAAGAGATGCAAGTTTATCACCGCTTGGAGAACTTTCAAGGTTCGGCTTGATGGTTTCGGGGAGTGAATTATACCAAGTTTCAAGTTGGTGGTCGAGTTCACTGCAGATTCTAACCAGTGATGCGTCTGGGTGCAGTATAGATGATTGACCTTGGTCAGAGGTACTCGGATTACCTCCCGTGTAGATGGTTAGGTTGTCCGTGAAGAAGAGGCTGTGGTGAATGCGATTCAGCAATAATCTTGCCGAGGTCTCGGCCAAGACGTAGAGATGGCTGGGACAGGCAGGTCCTCCGTAATTCGGGAACGGCAGTTTGTCCACTAGAAGCTCGATTCCACTTCTCGGTTGGTTAAACTCGGCTAGAATGTCACTATATTCCGAGTTAAGCATTGAGCTCTCATGATATTTCCGGTCTTGTTCTGCATACCTTTCCAAAATGAAGCATACCCAGCTCAGTCGTGTGAGGATTTGAACTTGTGTATCTTTCGACGAGAAGTCTTGACATCTGGGGTCCAGGGTTAGTGATAGATTCATTAAGAAGTTGGCTTAGGTGACTTAACTGATTCAAAAGTTGCTGGATACTCATTGAAGCCATGTGAACGAGTCTCCAAGCCATCAGGGGGTCAACCGTATAGGTGAAATAAAGGGCACACAGGAGCAACGCCTGAGACATGACGACGTCCCCACCAAATGATACCATCCAAGATGCAAACAATATGCGCAAAGCTCTTTGCATGAGGGTGTTACCAATGGGACTCCGTGTGTTGCTAGATCCTGGGGAGGTTGATCTGGAAACATCCATCGAAGAGCTATCGTCTTGATGAAACGGTGTCCGGACTGGAGCTGAAACGGCAGAGCCCAGTGCCAACACCACCATAACAAGAGAAGATCTAGAGTCAGAGCCGAAGCCCTGACTCCTTACCTCTTCGCACTGCGCCCTAAGTTCATGGTCATTTAGAAAAGGGTGAAATGGTTGAACAATGTCGAAAAAAGTGTTGACATAAGAATCCCAAGAAGACTTGTCGATACTGGGATGCTCATTCATAGAGTTTGTGGATCCTTCCAGCAGAAAATGTGCACGTGGGCGAGCATTTTCAACGCCAAAAAAGTAGTCCTCTCGATAGTCACCTGTCAAACGTGCTATCTGGGGTAAGAGAAGAAGGTGGCTTGCACTCATCCGATGCTTTGGTGGTATTGTAATTGGTGGGAGGTCTTCATCTTGATTGCTTGGAAACCTCGTCTCTGATGTTTTGCCCGTTAAGAAAGGGGCGATGTGAGATATGGCATCGCCTGAGGTGAGAGGGGACTCATTGTTCGACGTTGTGCTTGCTGGCTCGGTTCTGGGCAACGAGACTGAGGCGGATGATTCCTCGGACTTCTTTTCCAAAGCCAATATCGATGCCGTGTGTTGGCTGAGAAGGGCTTCGATGGCGTTGAGGCGTTGTAGGAGGGCTGACTGGGCCACAGGACCTTCTTCACTGTTCACCTTTCAGTCATTTGGCTCCCATGGAAGTGATACTCAACTTGGGTACTTACTCTTGTAACTCCGTCTCCGTGTAAACACATTGTAGCCCCTTTTCGCGGCATGTCTTGCATTGTGGTTGACGACCATCACATCGCCTCTTTCTTTGATACAAAGACAACATATTAGTACTGTCTCTCCTACCAAAGAACCGTCCATGAACTCACCGTTGACGACAAAAGGTGCATGCTATTGCAGTCCGTCTCGTCGAAGGAGCCATCACCAAGGCCTGGGCACGGCAGCACGCTATCGTATCCAAGTGAGTGTGGCCAGATGCAACAGCACAGTTATGATGCGGCTTGATCTAACTCCAGGTACATACGACCACAGCCTTTAGAGAACTCGGGATCCCGTCCGCTCTCCCATCGATAAACTGAAGAGCGCCCGAGTAGTAGCCAGGTCGCTGACGACTGGCGAATGCCGGGTGTTGTATGTTTCTTTTTGCCTCCATTTTTTAGGCTCAGTGTTGTCCAATCCCCTCAAGTGGGCATTTCTCATTACTCAGCAGCCAAGTTCGCGATTTGCTTGCTCCTCAGCTGATTTCGGGCTGCCACCACTGCTTATTCCTTCAGACATTGAAATCGGGTATGTGTTAAGCAGGAGTATTTATAGTTTAGTAGTAAATAAACACGTTTGAAACAAAGAAGAAACGATTCCGTTGTCTTCTTGCTAGGCCATAACTCTCTTCAAAGTCACCCCTTGAGATCATATACAACTTTGTATCCAGAGATCTTACCATCCCTGTACGCCTGGAAACCCTCTGGGATGCCATCAAGCCCATTGATAACCCATGGAGTATTCGGTCGAACTTTTCCCTCGGAAAGCAATTGAGGGAGTTGTTCATAGAATTCAGAGGCCAGCTCATGATCCTCCTCAGACGCCTAAATGGGAGTGTTAGTGCAAGGTTCAAATCATTCAAGAAAAACTAACCGGGAAGAGATTTGCGCCCAACCGGTGATCCTTGAGAAACGAGGTAAAAACAAGAACAGAAGTAGCCCTTGTCCGCGATGTAACCTTTTCAGTAAACTCCTTGCCCGGTCGGACGGTGCATAAAACACCCCCTGAATCACTCATGGCTCCCGATGCCCTGACAGATGAGCTTTCAGTCCCGATGGTATCAAAGATATACTTGATATCAGGAAGATCTTTTCGAATCTTCTGAATAACGTCTGGATCTTTGTAATCAAAGATATACTTGGCTCCATGAGAGTGAAGAAGTGGGAAATGTCGTGGACTGCACACTGTTGCAACTTGAAAACCGAATAGTGCTGCAATTTGAACTGCATAGAGCCCAACGCTGGCTGATACCTGAGTGTCAACGTGATTCTGTAAATCGTGGAAAGTTACATACTGCTTCCTGCCCAAATGAGCAATTGCACATCTGACCCTGCGGTTCGATCAATGGCAAGGCTCTGGGACCGAAATAAAGCCAGCCAAGCTGTCGTAGCTGCCAACGGTACAGTAGCAGCCTGCTCGAGAGGGACATTGTCGGGGACTTTGAAACAAATCTTCTCGTCGGCAAGAGTGTATTCACTGTAAGCTCCTTGGCCCTCGATTTCGCCTAAGGATGTCAGTTGAACAGCAACTATATCAAACAACCAATACGCACCTCCCCAGATAAGGCCGGCGATCGTGTCTCCGACCTTCAAGCGCGTGGCATTACTTCCGAGAGCTTCGACAGTTCCAGTAAAGTCACAGCCTAAAACAGCGCCGTTGCCGAAAATCTTGTTGTCGAAACATAGCACATCAGTTGGATTTTGTGCTGCGGTAAAGACCTTGACAAGAGCTTGGTTTGGACTAGGTTGAGGCATGGGAAGCTGCTCCTGAATCAAGAACAGCTTCCCAGCGTTATCTCTGACTACCAAGGCTTTGCGGGTCTGTGTGGACATGCTGAAGAGGCGAAGAGCTCGGGTTGGTCTCATAGTTGAGAGAGGAGTTGTGTGAGCTAAAGGGCAACTCTTGGGCCAGAGTTAGAGTTAAATAGAAAGAGATTGGTCTCATGATTTGTAATACTAGTAGAGATTTGAGAGCCAGGAGTGCTTGAGAAGAGAAGAGTGGTGGGGTTCTAACTAGGTTGATGCCATCGTGGACAACCTCATGCATGAGCTCGGCGGGCGGGCGGGCGGACCGCCCGCCTCGTTCCACCAAGATGATCCACTTTGTATGTAATAAGTTCAAATAGGAAATTTAACGCTGCTATTCTGGGCTGTCCACTTGGTACGGACTCGTTAGTTACTATCTATAATATCATGTGGCTGTGAGCAAGGTACCGTCCCGCTGCTATGATCTCTTCGCTCTACCTTAGGTACAGAGGGGGGCGCCCATGGCACTTTTTCTTAAAGCCATCTCAATAACGGAACACTATCTATTTAGGCTTCACCTCCGTTTATTAACCCACCAATATATACTCCCACAATCACCGTCAACAATCATTTTGCTCCCTCCTTCAGTCTCAACTCCGGCCCCTCAACCGCCTCCTCCAGTTGAATTATGTTCTCCTCAATACTCTTCCCAGCTTTCCGATCAGCCCTCAGACAGTCCCTAGACTTGGCATCAAACCCGTAAAGAAGTAACTCTAGGGGTTCAGACTTGGACGTCTCAAGCTCAATCCCTCGCGACTCCATCACAACTCGAGCGGAAAACAAAGTCGCGGCCAGTAACAGCAGCACAGGACCGGAAATCAACTCCCAACGCACTTTGATGTAAATTACCCATTGTTCCGTCTTGCCCTCGACCTCGGATCTGTCGGCGTCGCGCATCTGGTACGATAATAGGCGGGCGACGTTATCGAATGTGGCAGTGAGATCTGTCGAGTTTGATAATCCTTTGTTGATTGATTGCCTAACCTGGTCGTCCAGGCTCCTCATCATGGTAACCATGGACTTCTGAGTAATGTTGAATTCTCGTCGGATGTCATGCGGTAACCGGGCGTCCTGAGTCAGAAGCATCAGCTGGAGGTCACTTCTGGGTATTATCCTCCAACAACCAGTCTCATTCTTTTGAAAGTACTCAAAGAGGCTTCCAAAGGTGCTTTCAATGGCTGCACGGTTTGACGAGTTGGTTGTATTATTGGGCTGCCATGAATTAGATACTCTCTCAAAGGAGACAGGGATCCGCCCTTCGTCCATCTTCCCGCCGGTCATGGTCGGCTCGTAAACTTGAATGCAATACCGCAGAGCGCATTCCGTGGCGTGTATCTTGGTGTCGTTCCATTTTATTTTGTTGGACCAGTATTCCTCTCGGGTGTGTAAGATTGCAAATGAGGCCAGGAGACTGTCCCAATCCTTGAACGAGAAGGTCTCGTTGGCCTGGAATGTCACCCGAGAGCATACCTTTGAATCATCTGCCTCGCATTGGCGTGACCCGTTTACATACCCAGATGTCCTAACAAGGGTTGCAGGCTGACCCCCTTGACCATAGCTGGAGCGTATGCCGTAGCTGGTCATTTCTCGTCTAGGCAATTCCCCACAAGGACCGTCCACCTGGAAATGTTTTTCCACCGTAGAAGAAATATCTTTGCAGGAGCTGCATATCCCAAGGGTCGAAAAAGCCGTCCAGGTGCAGTTTCCAGTCCTGCAGGATAGTCCGGGGGGGTGGACAGGTCCCAGAATAGATGCGTTGACGAAGCCAATCTGAGTTGCCAGCTTTAGGCCAATATCCGGCTCCATGTGCCCATAGCAGTCGGCATGAATTGCTTGACCATCCAACCAGAGGGTCTCCTGATTGTGGTTGTGCCATTCACCAACGTCTAGCCCCTGGCTACGCATCATGGATGCGCCAATCTCGCCCGTCTGGGACATTTCGCCCACATATTGAACCAATCCCTGAAGGAATGGGTCAATGGCAAGCAACGCAAGAGTGATACCAGCTCCAAAGCATACCCAATGCCTATATCGAGTTAGTTTATGACAGACGAGAGCCTGGATTTCAATCTATGCATACCTGAATCCCAACTTCCACATCAGAATGATGCTTCCCAGTGGACCACGACCAGCTTCCTCGATAGCCACAAACGCAGACAGTGGACCTTGTCTCTTGGAAAACCAGGCCCATTTCCCTTGACCAAGACAGGTGCCAACGGTAAAAGCGAGAGGCGTCTTGATGATTACTGACAGAATGGACACCACGGTGTTGAGGGAAAGCGGTACAGTCCAGGTCGAGAGTGCCTTGCCGTGTTGGTTAGCAAGGAGGATAATGAGGGCGCTGAGAGAGACTGTGCTGGAGATCAGAGCAAATAACTCTAGATTCCAGTCCAGGATGAGATTTCGTAGGCCTTTGACATGTCGGATAGGATTCTCGGGTAATGTTTCAACGTCTCGTTCCTCAGCTGAGTATGGGCACGCTCGGAGCGAAAAAGAAGTCACGTCCGAACTGCTTCCCAGAGGCTGCAAAGTGAACTCATCAGACCCATTAAGAAAAGTTCTGAAAATATCTTGGTCATCTTCAGTTATAGGTGAAACTGGACGAGGTATCAACCTATCAGTGCTGGCGAACTCGGACATGGTGGGCAACTGAGGTGGGTAGAACACGTCAACAATGTCATGAGAGGAGTCTTGGTATATAAGTAGTCTTCTTGGCTCATCAATTCTTACTTATACGAGTGTGACGATACACAAAACGCTCCGCCTTGTCTTAGTGCATCGGGTTGTTAAAGCTGAGGTGAGCGGCTCGGGTGCAAAACGCGCGTCGAGTATCACGTTGCACCAGCCTAGATATGAGAGTGACACGGTAGCTTTATTCCGGTAGGTTTAATGGGCTTTAAAGCGGATCCAAGTTGAGGTCGATCTACAATGGGGAAGTTTCACTCAGGTCGGGTGAGATGGGGGTCGGCCTCATATGTACAGGCAATTAGACAGTTGGTGTTCTTAACTTTGCACAATCCTTTGGCGAATGATATCTTGATTATTTTAAACATATTTATCAATCATCTTAATTCTATGGAGCGGCCTGCAGGGAAATATACTCGAATAATCGACTGGATAGGCAGACCTTGACTGAGCACTAGGCCTTGAAAGGGGATCCGGGATAAGCATAGTGAAGCCTCCTAAAGTCATGAATAAGGAGCCCTTTCCCAAGCGAAATGACCAAGTTTTATCCGCAAGATGATATATGATCTTATGTCCCGTGATCTTACCATCACACCGACAAGGGCATGTATCAAAAGTCCCAAACGACGAGAGAATGCGCGTCATACAAGACGAGCGACAGCCCGATCAAACGCATCAATCACCATTCAGATTATATTAGTCTCGGAAATATCACATCTATCTCCATCACCTACAGCCAATCCCATTCAATTTAATGCTGCAAGTCGATCAAGAAACGTGTGTTGATTTGTCCATGACTCCCCCCATTTTGCCGACGTCGGTGCCGACGGGGTGTGAATTAACCCACTTATGACCCCCAGGAGGTCGGACTTTGATCTTTTTCCTGAACACCGCCTTGGTATTTATTTAACTTGATCTCTTTCTCTTTTTTTTCTTGAAAATATTGAATGGGGTGGTATGAATTGATCATCTTTACATTCTTGCATTCATCTGACCATGAGTGCTTCTTCGACATGTTCCGATCGCCACCCTGGTGAAGAAGAGGAGCAACCTCCCCCAATGATCCAAGATCTAGAAAAACAACCTGAATCATCAACTCAAGATACACCACCAGTCTATTCAATCTTTACAACATGGCAAAAACGCTTCATCGTATTGGCAGCTGCCTCAACCGCCCTCTTCTCCCCCATGACGGCCCAAATCTACTTCCCAGCGTTGCCAGCCATCGCCAAGGACCTGGACGTGACCATCTCGCAGGTCAACCTCAGCATCACGACTTATATGATCTTTCAGGGTGTCACGCCTATGTTTATTGGATCTTTGGCTGATAGTGGAGGGAGAAGACCTGCATATGTTGTTTGCTTCACTCTCTACATTGCTGCCAATATTGGTCTGGCGCTTACACCGAGCTACGGCGCCCTTTTGGGTCTGCGATGTCTTCAATCTGCTGGCTCTGCAAGCACAGTTACTCTCTGCTATGCTGTCGTCGCAGATGTCATCACCTCTGCAGAAAGAGGTCAATACATTGGCCTAACAGCAGTCCCTGTCGTGCTCGGCCCAGCTCTAGGCCCAGTCATCGGCGGTCTTCTCGCCCAATACCTAGGCTGGAGATCAATCTTCTGGTTCCTCACAATCTTCGCCGGAGTAGCAATAATCCTCGTCGTAATATTCTACCCAGAAACATGCCGTCGAATCGTGGGCGACGGCTCAATTCCCCCACCCCCTGCGTATCGGTCTTTGTGGCAGGTACTAAAACACCGTCGGACTCGGATGTCAGCAGCCAAGTCCGACCTCAGCCGCCAAGCTTCCCACGGATCAAAAAAGGAAAAGACGTTTAAATTCAAGGCGCCGAATGTCCTCGAGTCGGTTTTGATGCTTTTTGAGAAAGAGACGGGTTTGTTGCTTGGTTTTAGCAGTCTCTGCTTTGCTGGTTTTTACTGCATTGCTACAGCCATGCCCACTCTCTTCTCGAGAATCTACGGCTTCAACGAGATCCAGAACGGTCTCATGTTTCTCCCGATAGCAGCTGGCTCTGTTATTGCATCATTCATCGTTGGTGCCTTTACCAATCGCAACTTTGAGCGACACTGCATCAAGCTGGGCATCCCCTATGAGAAGAGCCGTCAGCCAGACCTTTCAGGCTTCCCAATCGAGCGCGCCCGACTGGAAATTGGTTTCCCCCTCATGCTCATGTCAATTCTTATGCTCATCGGCTGGGGTTGGGCAGTTGACGCCAAGACGCATGTCGCCGTGCCCTGTGTGCTAAGCGGACTGATGGGAGTTGGTATCGTGGGCTTCAACAACACGACCAGCTCACTACTAATTGACATTCACCCTGGGAAACCAGGAACGGCCAGCGCTGCCAATAATCTGACTCGGTGTCTGATTGGAGCTGGGGCTAGTGCTGCGATTGTTCCCATGATTGATGCCTTGGGTGCTGGCTGGGCGTTTACTTTGGTGGCAGGGATACTGTTACTTGGGTGTCCAGCCATGATCCTCCTGATGGCTCGGGGGATTAAATGGCGAGAGGAGTTGAGGATCAAGAAGGAGAAGAAGAGGAAAGCGAAGGAGGAGCAAGAATGACCTGAGCTGGTCTATAAACGAAGGTTGGTTAATGGCGCCAGTTATAGAGGATGCCTTGGTATAAGTCGGGCGCATTGAAGGCATGATCTGGTGGTAACTTGGGCAATCTGCTGGCAAATGATGGCCCATGCCAATTAATTGGCGATAAAAGTTAGGTTCGATACTATTTAATACTTCTAATTTGGTCATAAATACAGTTTCTCATTGCGATATTTCCCCTTGAGCAAAGTTGGCAGTGTTCTTCTGATATGGTGGCTTATCCATGTGGGGTCGAAGCTCAACTTTTTCACAAAGAATTTCTCCCCATCAACAAACACCACCATCTTGAACACAAGCCCGCGTGATGCTTTGCTCGTTAATATCATGCCTTTTTCACTTTTCTTCGCCTGGATGACGCTTCTATGCAGTCTCATAGCTCAAGTACTTCTCAAAACCGTATTCACCCTCCTTGTGCTCTTGGCTTCAATCGCCATTTACCGATTGACATTTCACCCACTTGCACGCATCCCCGGACCCAAGCTGGCTGCTATATCCAGTTTCTGGCACGCATACAATGCTCGAAATGGCCGCATGGCTCATTTGGGAAAGACTTTGCATTCGCGATATGGCCCTGTTGTGCGTGTAGGCCCAAATGAAGTTTGGTTCGATACCAAGGAAGCTTTCCAGGCCATCTACAGTACCTATGTCGCAGCCAAGTCCATGAGAGCTTCAACTAACATCTCAAAAGGCAGTGGAAGTGGATATGAAAAGTCCGATTTTTACTGTTTGTTCCAAATCATCTTCATCCTGATCATGACTGACTTGCACAGTGGCTACCAGCTTGAGCAAACCTCGCATCGACTGGCATCTCAACCCTCACTTTCCCGACACACTCGACCTTCTCTCAGAACGAGATGTAAGACGGTACAGAATTCAGCGCCGAATCATTGGCCCTGTTTATCAGACCTCCAATCTCGTCCAATACGAGGCTGCCATTGACGACGTTATTGACCGCGCCATCACTAAACTCAAGAGCTTCAAGGGCGCTCCAGTCGAGTTGAATGAGTGGATGCACATCATTGCCGTGGAATGTCTTGGATCCGTTGTCCTCTCGTGGTCGCCCGGTATGCTCAAGAATGGCACTGATTGGGGTTCGGGCTCGCATGCCTATCACGGCTGGAGACGAAAGAGTGTCTTTGGCCTCTTCCCTACAATCGTCAAGCTCGAGTTTATGTCCAAGACAGTCGGTCGGCTCTTTAGCTCAGCCTGGGGCGTCAACTTCAAGACACCAAAGAACTTTAAGCCATTCTTTGTAGTGAGTTAATCGCTGTTGATCTTTGGACTCAAACCTAATGACTATAGGATGTTGGCAAGCGAGTCTCTCGACGTGTAAACGCAGCCAAAAGACCAAACCCGCCTAAGGACAGCCGCCAGGATCTTCTCACAGATCTCATTCGGCTTCACAAGGTCAGACCTGGCTTTACTGACAATTATCTACGCAAAATGGCAGTGACAAACTTTGGTGCTGGGCATGAGACCATGGCGTCTACTCTGACCTCCATCATGGCTGTGCTGGGATCTCATCAAGATGTCCAGGCTCAAGTTTCCCAAGAAGTCCTCAACACGACAGACCCAAGCCAATACTCTACTGCAACCCGTCTCCCGATAACGCAGGCGCTTATCAAGGAAGTCAAACGACTGTATCCGGTTATCAGCATGTCCCTTCCACGAAAAGTTCCCAATGGCGGTCTTCACCTTCACGGCTTCCATTTCCCACCCGATACAACGGTAGGCTGCAACCCAGTAGCCTTGCACCGAAATACAGACGTCTTTGGTCCCGACTCTCATCTCTTTAACATCGATCGGTGGCTCAACGCAGAACCGGACGCGGTGCGTAACATGGAACGGGTCAGCCTTAGCTGGGGCGGTGGTTCAAGATCATGTCCAGGGCGACACTTGGCTGAGCTTGTAGTCTTCAAGGTTGTTCCAGCTTTGGTGAAGGAGTTTCGGATTGAATCTGTTCTACCACCTGAGGATGAGAGTCGTTCATACTTCTTGTCCATGTTGACAGGAGTCAAGACACGGTTTATCGAGCGACAACCAGCAGGCTCGACACCTGGGTCCCAAAGGCCAGTTCCTTGAGCGAATTCAAGGACTGCGGGGCCCTTTTGACTGTCCACGGTGTTCCTCTGCGCCAAGAAAGATAGCAGCTGCGTCTCTGGAGTGCGCCCTTCAGACGACACAATGGCAATTATTAATCCGCTACTATAAATGCAGCCGCTCTCTCTACTCAGAACCATCATACAAGCTCAACTTCAAAGCTATCAATCATGGTTAAACTAATCGTTACTGAAAATACCCTCATCAGAGGCAGCCGTGTCGCCTATGGCGTCTACGGCACTGGCACTCCAGTCGTCCTCCTTCACGGAACACCCTCTTCATCCCTCATCTGGCGCAACATCATCCCCAAGCTCGTTGAGAAAGGATTCAAGGTGCACGTCTTTGATCTTCTCGGCTTTGGCCTTTCTGAACGCCCCTGGGACTCTACCGTGGACACGTCCATGACAGGACAGGTTCCCATCTTGGAAGGCCTTCTATCATTGTGGGGACTAGACAAAATTCATGTCATCGCCCATGATATTGGAGGCGGTATTGCTCAGCGATTCGCCGTGTTCTCGCCAGAGAGGGTGCTGTCGTTGACGCTCATCGACGTTGTTTGCTTCGATAGCTACCCCTCGAAGAGGACCAAGCAGCAGATGCAGGATGGCCTCGAATCTCTCATCAAAGCGAGCGACAATAATCATCGCGCCCACTTTAGAGAATGGCTTCTATCCGCTGTCAAGAACCCAACCAAGCTCGAACAATCGAGTTTGGACTCGTACTTGGACTACATCTCTGGTCCCATTGGCCAGCCGAGCTTGTTTGAGCATCAGGTTCGGCACTATGACCCGAAGCACACGTTGGAAGTCACCCCTCGCCTTGGCGAACTGGCAAAGACACCTGTGCAGTTGATTTGGGGCGCGGATGATGCCTGGCAGGTTGTTGACTGGGCTTATAAACTCCAAGAAGCGATCCCTGGATCTGAGCTTAACATTGTGGAGGATGCTGGACACTTTTCGCCGGAGGACCAACCTGAGAAGATCTCCGAGCTTATTATATTGTTTATTAACAAGCACTAGTTCTTGTCTTGGCTGAGAGCACCTTGTTTACTGGGCCGGGCTCAATACGCACGCAACAGTTCATGGTACTTTCTTAAATAGACATGCTACGATTAGAATTCCTTCATGGCATCAACTCTAACCTCCGTCGCTCTCACATGCCACTTTGTCCCAGCTCCAAGAAACTCAAACACATGCGGTACTCCGGGCCAGACGTGAAACTCGACCTCAACATCATCCGCGAGCAGTCTCCTAACAAACTCCATGTTCTCCTCTCGAAACACATCCAGGGTTCCGACGTCTACATATGTGGATGGCAGGCCCTTGTATGTTGCAGCTCTCGCAGGGGCGGCATATGGAGAGACGTCCGCCTCAGGCTTCCCGGCCTTGTCCTCGCCGACGTACGCCGCCCACGCCAGTTCGTTGTGCTTTGGACTCCATGTGACAAACTTGAGGAACTCGGTTTCCTTGGCATGCCGTGTTCGGTCATCAAGCTGGGGATACGTGAGAAGAAGCTTCGCAATCGGAGGTTTAAGCTCTCTGTCCCTAGCCAAGAGGGCCAGCCCGGCAGCGATGCCGCCGCCTGCGCTCTCTCCCTGAACGGCAACACGCTTGGGGTCAATATTGAGCTCCGCAGCATGGTCCAAGATGTACTTGAGAGCAGCATAGCTATCCTCAACAGGAGCCGGGTCAGGATGCTCGGGTGCAAGACGGTAGTCAACAGCAAAGATGGGACGATCAGCCGCGAGAACCTTGCTAGCGACCAGTCCAGCGCAAGCATCTACGCTTCCCGAGACGAAGCCACCGCCATGAATGGCGAGAATCGCAGGCAGAGGCTCCTTGACCGAGAGATGCTCAGGCTTAGCAAAGCGGCGGAGCAAGATCTTTGCACCATCATAACTCTGGATGGTGTAATCGGTCTGCTGGATGATGTCGGCGGAGGGCGCCTTGGGAAACATGTTGTCAAAGAGAGAATCATTGTTACGGCGAATCTCCAGAGCGGTTTGTGGAGGAGCCGAAGGACGCTTGGATCTGAGAGGTTCCAAGGCCTTGGCGAATTCGGGGTCATATCTCAGGGTGGCCATTGTGTGGGATGTGAGTAGAAGGTGAGTGAGGAATGAAAGCGAGTGATGAGATTGAGTTGAGATGAATCGTTGAATTGGTATTCGAGATGAGCAGGACCAACCTTGGGCTTATATAGACAACCAGGCCAAGTTAATAAATGCGCATCAACTAGTAGCTTAACTAGTTGACGGATCAATCGCGAATCGTCTTAACTCACACCGATCTCAATTCCCACAATTACAGGGGCCTCTATTGGCGGGTTCGTTTGGACAATGAATAGCTGACAGGGGTCGACCTTCAAAACCGTGAACTTTAACGTTGTTAAGCTGTTTCCTAATTCACGCGGTGGCTCAAAGACGTTGAAATCACAGGGAGTTTGTTGGTGGCGTCTCTGAAGGATTGATAATGCAGCAATACTAAAAGATTACTCATTGGAAACTCATTACAATCAGTAATCAAGTTCAAGCCTCGCGAAGCGAAGCCATTGAGGTTCTCGCTTCGGGCATTGGCGAGATATCTCGAAGAGTTGTGTAAGCGGAGGCCACTCCGTGATTCCGCCCCGCTCCGCCATCCATGTTGAACACGAGTCCGGGATTCCGGGGGTGGAATGCTCAAGGACCAAAGTCCCATTAGCTCAGCCAATTCAAAAATGCGCTAGAGAATTTCACCATAAAACTCTCCTGAAAAGTCAGGTTGTATGTGTGTGTCGTGCCTTTAGAAGACCATGGACACGTTTAGAAAATGGCGTGCGGCGTAGGGAAACAGATCAGAAGGTGGACAGTGACATTTTAAATCACGTGATGACATCGGTGGATGGCAAGCCCCGAGAAGCCGGACCGTCCGTTCTCCACCATGAAGGGAAACGAACGCATCGGCCAAAAAGTACAGATCGCGACTTGTGGCTTGGGTGTGGTCTTTGACTCGAACACGACAAATTGGCAGAGGCGGGCATCTTCCACCAACTCGCGGCGCGCCTCATTTGACTCGGCCATACTTGGCTTCATCTAATCTTTTCTCTTTTCTCTTTCGATTGCTGTCCATTTAATAATACATCCTAGTGGAGAGAGATTCAACCATCTCATCCACTCCGCCCACGATGGCGCCCCTCGTCGACAACCCCCAGATAAAGCACGCCGAGCTATTGCGCCCGCTGTCCTTTCACTTCCACGCCTACGTCTGGCCTTTCGCCATCATCTGGCCCGTCTTCCTGGCCTTCTACCTGACCCCCGACCTCTACGAGAAGCACATTGGCGCAGAGGAATGGACCGTCTTCTGGTGCGGTACCATCATCACCCTCCAGACCCTGACATGGCTCAGCACCCACTGGAGCGTCGGCCTTGAGGCAACCTTCAAGACCTCCAAGGCCAAGGACATTGAGGATGCGCTGTTGATCAAGGTCATTCCTATTGCCAACGCCGGGTCTGCCGAGATTTGCAAGCTGGTTCGCGACAAGGTGGGGAGATTCTGACTTCAAACTTCAAACTTTAGCTAACATGAGTATCCTAGGCTGGCGGCAAGCTCAACACCTCGTTCCTCTTCCAGAAGCGACGCTTCCTCTACGACCCCGAAACAAAGTCGTTTGGTACTCTCAAGTTCGACATCGACTCCGAGCCCAAGGCCACCATCGGCCACTTCCAGACCGCCAAGGGTATCCAGACCCAAGTCGAGTTGTCGCGCATCGAGCAGCACTATGGCCTCAACACTTTTGATATTCCCGTCCCTACATTCACCGAGCTGTTCAAGGAGCACGCCGTTGCGCCCTTCTTCGTTTTCCAGATCTTCTGTGTTGGTCTTTGGATGCTGGATGAATACTGGTACTACTCGCTCTTCACCCTCTTCATGCTCGTCGCCTTCGAGAGCACTGTTGTCTGGCAGCGTCAGCGTACACTTAACGAGTTCCGCGGCATGAGCATCAAGCCCTATGATATGTGGGTGTTCCGACTTGGCAAGTGGACCGAGATCCAGAGCGACCATCTTCTTCCTGGTGATCTTGTTTCTGTCGGCCGAACCAAGGAGGACAGTGGTGTTGCTTGCGACATGCTTCTGGTTGAAGGAACTGCCATTGTCAACGAGGCTATGCTCTCTGGTGAGAGTACTCCTCTCCTCAAGGATTCGATCCAGCTTCGTCCATCTGATGTTCCCCTGGACACTGAGGGTCTCGACAAGAACGCTTTCCTCTGGGGAGGCACCAAGGTCCTCCAGGTCACTCACGGAAACCCCGATCAGGAGAAGCCCAAGCTCTCTTCCGGTGTTCCCCCTCCTCCTGACAACGGCGCCATGGCTATCGTCATGAAGACCGGTTTCGAGACTTCCCAGGGTAACCTGGTGCGAACCATGATCTACTCTACCGAGCGAGTCTCTGCCAACAACGCCGAGGCTCTCTTCTTCATTCTGTTCCTCCTCATCTTCGCCATTGCCGCCGCCTGGTATGTCTGGGATGAGGGTGTCCGTAAGGATCGCAAGCGCTCCAAGCTCATGCTGGACTGCATCTTGATTGTCACCAGTGTCGTTCCTCCTGAGCTTCCCATGGAGCTTAGTCTTGCCGTCAACACCAGTTTGGCCGCTCTCGCCAAGCTTGCCATCTTCTGTACTGAGCCTTTCCGTATTCCCTTTGCTGGCCGTGTCGATGTAGCCTGTTTTGACAAGACTGGTACTCTGACTGGCGAGGACCTCGTTGTTGAGGGTATTGCTGGTCTTGCTCTTGGACACGATGAGATCAAGGACATCAAGGAGACTGATGGTGCCCACTCCACCATGACTCCTGTCACCGAGGCTAGCCTGGAGACCAAGCTCGTTCTTGCCACCGCCCACGCCTTGGTCAAGCTTGATGAGGGAGAGATTGTCGGTGACCCCATGGAGAAGGCCACTCTTACTTCTCTCGGCTGGACCCTTGGCCGAAATGACACCCTCATGAGCACAAACAAGGCTGGCAGCACCCACGGTACCGTTCAGATCAAGCGTCGATTCCAATTCTCTTCGGCTCTCAAGCGTCAGAGCTCTGTCGCCATGGTTCATGGCAACGATATCAAGACTGGTCACAAGATTAGAGGCACCTTTGCCGGTGTCAAGGGTGCGCCCGAGACTATCCAGAAGATGCTTACCACTGTTCCCCACGACTACGAGGAGACCTACAAGTACTTTACTCGCAAGGGTTCTCGTGTTCTGGCTCTCGCCTACAAGCAGCTTACTCACGACTCTGAACTGGGCTCTGCTAGAATCAATGAGCTGAAGCGAGAAAAGGTTGAGTGTGACCTGACCTTTGCCGGCTTCCTCGTGTTGCACTGCCCCCTCAAGGATGATGCCAAGGAAGCTGTTCAGATGTTGAACGAGAGCAGCCACCGTGTGGTCATGATTACCGGAGACAACCCCCTTACCGCTGTTCACGTCGCCCGAGAGGTCGAGATCGTTGACCGTGAGGTTCTCATTCTCGATGCCCCTGAAGACAACGCCGGTGGTGAGAAGCTTGTGTGGAAGAGTGTCGATGACAAGGTCAGCATCAAGGTTGATCCTTCCAAGCCTCTTGACCCCGAGATTCTCCGCACCAAGGATATCTGTGTTACTGGTTACGCCCTCGCCAAGTTCAAGGACCAGGCTGCCTGGAACTCTCTCCTCCGACACACTTGGGTCTACGCTCGTGTTTCTCCCAAGCAGAAGGAGGATATTCTTCTCGGTCTCAAGGATATGGGTTACTACACTCTGATGGCTGGTGACGGCACCAACGATGTCGGTGCCCTGAAGCAGGCTCACATTGGTATTGCTCTGTTGAATGGAACCCCCGAGGATCTTACCCGCATTGCCGAGCACGCTCGCAACTCCAAGATGAAGGAGATGTACCAAAAGCAGATCGAGCTGATGGCACGCTTCAACCAGCCCCCTCCCCCTGTTCCCGCCATGATCGCCCACCTGTATCCTCCTGGTCCCACCAACCCTCAGTTCCAGAAGGCCATCGAACGCGAGGCCAAGAGGAAGAACATCACCCCCGAGGAGTACGCCAAGTCCCAGGGCCATGCTCTCGAGACCATCACCTCTCCCGGTGCCCAGCAGCTCATCAACTCTGACCCTCGTACCGCTCGTCAAGCCGAGATCAACAACAAGGCCGCTGGATTCGCCGACAAGCTTGCGTCTGGTATGATGGAGGCTGATCTTGGAGATGATGAGCCACCTACTCTGAAGCTCGGAGACGCCTCTGTTGCTGCTCCTTTCACCTCGAAGCTGCGAAACGTCATTGCCGTGCCCAACATCATCCGACAAGGTCGCTGCACTCTCGTTGCTACCATTCAGATGTACAAGATTCTCGCTCTCAACTGTCTTATCACCGCCTACTCCCTGTCTGTCCTGTACCTCGAGGGTATCAAGTTTGGCGACACTCAGTACACCATTAGTGGCATGCTCATGTCCGTCTGCTTCCTGAGCATCTCCCGCGCCCGTGTCGTTGAGGGTCTGAGCAAGGAGCGTCCTCAGCCCAACATCTTTAACGTCTACATCATTGGTTCCATCTTGGGACAGTTTGCCGTCCATATTGTCACCCTCATCTACATTGCTCGCCTGTGCGATAAGCTTGACCCGTAAGTGCTAACAGTCCCCACTTTGTCTACTTGAGACTAACATTTAACAGTCGCTCCGATGATATTGACCTTGAGGCCGAGTTCTCTCCTTCTCTCCTCAACTCGGCTGTGTATCTCCTCCAACTCATCCAGCAGATCTCTACCTTTGCCATCAACTACCAAGGTCGTCCCTTCCGTGAGTCTCTCTCGGAGAACAGGGGTATGTTCTACGGTATCGTCGGTGTCTCCGGCCTAGCCTTTGCCTGCGCCCTCGAGCTCTTCCCCGACATCAACTCAGGCATGAAGCTCGTTCCCTTCTCGGAAGAGTTCAAGACCAACATGACAGCCGTCATGGTCATCGACTATGCAGCCTGCTGGATCATCGAAGTCGGCCTGAAGAAGTTCTTCAGCGACTACCGACCCAGAGATATCGCTGTGCGAAGACCAGACCAGCTCGCCCGAGAGGCAGTGCGAAGGGCTGCCGCTCAGAAGAAGAAGGAGGAGGATGAGGAGAAGAAGAGAATGGAGAAGGTGGCTGAGTTTGAGAGGAAGGTTGAGGAGCGGAGGAGAAAGATTGAAGAGTGGAGAGCAGCCAGGGCTTAAGTGGACGCCATGTTACCCAAGTAACGGGCATTCCATGGTATGGTGAGGGATTGATTGTTTAGATTTGTGAGGGTTTAGACATGAGTCGACATTACACTAACTAGACGGAGGACGGCGAGAAAGGTGAAGATGGTGGATGAACGGTGGGGGTGTGTTGTATAATATTGATGGAGTTGTGATAGACTTGATCATGAAACATAGCCAATCTTTTTTTTTTTTACAACTGCTTCTTATGACCGCCTGCTCGAGCATGTCTAAGTTACAGCTATCCCATAACTACCTCGTACGCATTAATTCGTGAAGTCAACACTCATGACTCCATATAGAGATGTCATGATCCATGTTTTAGGGAAGCAACGTCAATATCCTTCAGGCCGACGGGGTCTTCCGAAACAGTGCTACAAGTCGATTCAGCGTCGCCGTTGTCGTCGTCATCATCTGACGACTCAGCATCGTCTACTTGGTACCCATCGTCGTCGCGCGTCTCATCCTGGATTGGTTTTGTAGGTTCGTTTGCACCCAGACTTGTCGGCGGACAGAAGTCACATTACATCACCAAACTCAGATATTGGGTATTCTTTCATTCATTGCTATGGTACAGACAGAGACCAGATCTCCAAGTCTATGGAAGTGGTAGAACAGCGGGAAGAAAAAGATGATGGGTATATCAATCGCTCATACACCCCCCGTTTTTTCGTTTTTTCCCAATCCTTACACGAACGGCATCCGTACACACAGTGACAGACAAATCGCCCTCGTCCTTAATTTTTTCCCATTTTCACCACGTATCCCAATGTCTTACGCCAGGTCATTCTCCGTCAACTAAAAAGTTGGGGAGCGGATTTAGTTGCCGGGGCTGGAGGCAACGAAAGCAACACCCTTCTCGATGTTCTTCTTGAGGTCACCCAGGCAGGCCTCGACGAGCTTCTCCTCGTTGGCATCGATCTTGCCGATGGGGTGGATCTTCTCAACACCCTCGGGGCCGAGCTCGACGCGGGAGCTGAAGAACTCGATACCCTGGTCCTTGTAGAGAGGAGACTCGACAAAGGCGGGCTCAATGACACCCTTCTCGCCCTGGACGGCGCGGAGGACGGAGTCAGCCATGCGGGCACCAGCCATGGCCATGGAGAGGGTGGCAGAGCCAGCACCGTCCTTGGCCTTGACGACCTCGTCACCACCGAACTGGACACGGTTGACGAGCTCAGCGTTGGAGCTCAGGTCGGGGTGGTTGCTCTGGGAGAAGAGAGGGACGATGGTGACACCGGAGTGGCCACCAATAACGGTGATGTTCTCGTCCTTGGGGTCGGTGCCCTTGATCTCGGAGACGAAGCGCGAAGCACGGACAACGTCGAGGGTGGTGACACCGAAGAGGGTCTTGGGGTTGTAGACACCCTTGGACTTGAAGACCTCGGCGCAGATGGGGACGGTGGAGTTGACGGGGTTGGAGATGATGAGGAGCTTGGCCTTGGGGGCGGACTCGGCGGCGGCCTTGGCGAGGTCACGGACGATGGAGGCGTTGGTGTTGAAGAGATCGTCACGGGTCATGCCGGGCTTGCGGGGGACACCAGCGGGGATCAGGACAACCTCGGCGCCCTTGAGGGCATCGGCGAGGCCAGCGGCGCTGGGCTCATATCCCTTGACGGTGGACTTGGTGTTGACGTGGGAGATGTCAGCGGCGACACCTGTGGGGGAACAAGGCTGTTAGCTGAGATTGATCTAGATCGGGATGAGGTGGCATGATGGGTCGTCTGGGGCCTCGGATGAGCGAGGTGCGAGATGGCCAGTGCGTGCGGGCGTCGCTCGGCCGAAGCATGATGATTGATTGCAATTGCTGCGGGCAGCAATCGAAAGGTTGGGTAATGAGGGTGTCGTTACGTACCGGGTCCGCCACGGATGTCGTAGAGAGCGAGCTCAGTGACACGGGGGTTGAGCTTGAGGAGGAGAGAGAGAGGCTGGCCGATACCGCCGGCGGCACCGAGGACGGTGACCTTGGAGAGCTAGAAGAGGGTCAGCATGAGAATGCTTTGTGAGTGCAAAGACTGTAGAGTATTTGGCCATTGCAAAGCTCATGAAGTCGTAGGCTGGCCTCATGAAACTCCGGTGACGACCGGGCCGGTCTCGCTCGGTGAAGAGGAAAAAACGGCGAGCGACATAAACAAGTCGCAAAGAGCTCAAGAGGAGGAGGGTGTACTTACGTCTCGCGCAGTGGCGGAGAAAGCACGTCGCTGGATACGAGAGGCGGCGAACATTTTGGCGATTTACTCTTGAGAGTTCTAAAGAGTCAATTGGGAGAAAGAAAAGGACGAGGGATGGAGGGGGGAGAAGAAGAAGAGGGTGGTTGAGGCTTTGGTGATGAGCAGTTTAAATACGGGGGAGGAACAAGCGGAAGATGGGGGGGTGTGGGAGCTCAAGGGGACCCAGATAATACCTCTTGGGGATTAGCGTGGTGGAGGGGCATGGAGCTGAGTGGCCGGGCGAGGTTCGGAATTTCGAGAAAGACACGGAGCAACGGACGCCGCAATCGATGCTGCATTGGTCAAAGATCCAGTTGATCAAGCGGCATGAATTCGGCTTCTGTTTTGAAGTTGAATATTTTCGTCACTGAATTTGTCGTGGCTACGTCAATTGCTCCGGTATTCCCGGTTGCAGCTCTTCTCTTCATCAAGGCTTGCCACTTCTCCGGAACACCCTCATGAGCACTTACAACAAGACCGGCAGAATGGCCAGAATTGCTTATTTCAACAAAACTGCCAGCAATTGGCGCGGTAACCAGGCACACAGTAAAGTCCTCACCGCAACCTACCGACGAAGAATGGTTTCATCCTGGCCACCATTCAATGGCGGGAAGAAACCTGGGGGAGGGGTACAGTACAACGGTAGAAAGACGGATCGACAATGAAATGGGCCGGACAACGGCGAACAGAGAGAACGGCTAGTTGGCTCTGTCCAGTCTTGATCCTCCATCCCTTCATCCGTGGATTCTGCTAACATGGACCGGATACATTTTATGGATACCATCTTTCAACTAAACCATTCACCTACCGCTCACCTGCTACTCACCTCCTGCATGAATGGTCATGCGTGGGGGCTCCGGTTCCTCCTATGAAAGCGACGTAGCATGCAGGTGCTCGCTTCAGCAGAGAGAATCCGAACATCCACCATCAACAATATCTGACATAAAAATCTCGCACACTTCTCGGGAACTGTTCCCGTCGGGAATATCTGAGGTGCCCGGCCACGTGGTTCATCTTCAATGTCATGCTCGGCCTGCTCGGCGAGTGACTCAGCGAAGATGTGAAATTCTCTAGGGTAGCCAACTTTTGGAGGGGCCAGACATGGTTGGGGAGCTCCAAGCTTCCTTTGATGCACGATGTCAACCAAGACCTTGATCAAACAACTACACACGACTAGAAAATTGTACCCCGACATCCGAATAGACACAGAAAGACTCAAAACCCCGTCCACCCGTTAATATCTGCGCGCCATGTCCCTCTCGCAGCTCTCGCAGCTGCTACCTCTCCCCGACGAGGAACTCCAGCAGGTCCTTGATTACGCTGCGACCCTCTCCAAGCCTGAAGCTGCAGAGCATCTTGGAAACCTCCTTGGCGACTCTCCCCAAGCTGTCGAGTTCATCTCCTCGTTCAATGCCCGGCGACAGGCTGCAGCAACAGCAGGACCATCGTATTCCAGCGCCGCAGCACCCCCCGAACCAGAGCCAGAAAACATAGCGCCCGTACCGAAAGCGAAACGACAACAGAAGAAGAAGAAGGCAAACATCCACACGCCCCAGGCTAGGAAGATTGGGGAATATGCTGCTCCTTCAGGCACTTCATATAGCAAGAAGGACCAGGATCTAGACTACATTCCTCAACGGCCAAGCGCTCCTAGCAGCAACAATGCGTCGAGATCTACCACACCGAAACCCGACCCCAAGCCAGTTGCGAAACCTCCACCGAAACAGCATGCTTCAGCAGGCTATCTCATTGGGGATGGACCTTCGAAACCTAAGCCAAAGTCGAATCCCGTCTCACGGGCCTCGACGCCAAAGCCATCTGCAAGTAGCACCAAGGTGTCTATTTCTGGGGGAATGCCCATGGCTGGTGCTTCAACCGCCATCTCTGACTTGGATGCTGCCATTAGAGCACTCGAGATCTCAACGAACCCCTCGCTGGATAATGTCAAGTCTAGGAAGTGCAACTGCGTTGCCACAAGACATCCTCTTCAGGGCGCAGCACCGAACTGTCTCTCTTGTGGCAAGGTAATTTGTATGAAGGAGGGCCTGGGGCCTTGTACTTTCTGCGGTGCTCCGCTCCTCAGTTCGGAAGATGTACAGGCTATGGTACGAGAACTCAAGGATGAGCGAGGCCGTGAGCGAATGGCCGCCAACCGTGAGGCCAATCGCCGACCAGACGTTGCCAAGACACCGGCCCCATTCACTCAACCGCGCGGTAACGACGGGCTCTCATTGAGTGACGCCGAAGCCAAGGCCCGCGCTCACCGCGACAAGCTACTTAACTTTCAAGCACAAAATGCCCAGCGAACTACGGTGCGCGATGAGGCAGCCGACTTTGATGTCGGTGGAGCGCTTACAGGAATGGGCAGCATGTGGGCGACTCCTGAAGAGCGGGCTCGTGAGTTGAAGCGCCAGCAGAAGATTCTTCGAGAGATGGAGTGGAGCGCACGCCCAGAGTATGAGAAGCGGAAGCAAGTTGTGAGCATTGACGTTGTGGGTGGCAAGGTTGTTCGCAAAATGGCAGCCATAGAGCGACCTGTCACACCCGAGTCTGAAGAAGACATCTACGGCGCGGAGGATGGTGTCCTAGGGGAAACAACCGGGAACAAGAACGGCGGGAGGACTGGCGGAGCATTCAGCGGCAACCCGTTGCTGGGTTCACTGATCAAGCCAGTATTCGATGCAAAGGGGAAGGGGGCCGAAGTGGAGGGCAGGGAGTCAAGAAAGAAGAAGGGATGGCAGCGTGTTCAGCATGATCTGGATAACAACGAGGGAATCATCCTCGATGGGGGAGTTTATGGACACGCTGGGGATGAGCCAGAATGTGGTTGAGCATCTTTGGAGGAGTGCTGCTATTTGGGAACAAGATAGTGATACCCGCCAGTTGGTGATACCCACCTGTTGAGTGTTTGCATGAGCCGTAGCAAAGATTGCCGGCTGTTCTATATTCGTTGTTTAAGCGGATACCCAAAGTAGGGTTGAAAGGAATAAGCGACGTGGAGAAGGGCGTCATGGACACAAATGTCTAGAACATATTGAAGACATGATAATGAGAACCTCACATATCATGATGCCATATAAACTTCGGAAACATTTAGTATCATTAAAATTGCTAACATATCGACTTTTCTTCAAGCCTCATATACACGTGCAGCCTTTGTTGACATCTCATGATGGTGTCGCGGGGCACACGTGACTTCGTGTCATGAACGTTTATTATGGCCCAAGCGTCATGTTTAACCGGATACGGGACGTGGAGGGGCACGCGATGAAGGTGGGTGGGATGGATGATGGGATGGAAGTGGGACAAGGATTTGGGGGGAGGTGAGGTCATTTGACTGACGGAAGCCCGGATCTTGAATCAATTTCTTTATTTTTCTGCCTATACGGAGTAATTTCGATACTGCGTATATGTGTCTAGTTTACGGACAATCTGTCATAGGCAGCAGGCGAAAATAATCGGTGCCTGTCGTATTTGGAGAGTAAAAAGCCTCGAACAAAAAACCTTGCAGCGCCACGCGGCCACTGGTTTTTCAAGGTGCAGTTAAGTCGGGATGAACAGGGTACATTTTTTTTTTCTTTTTCATCCCATCTGTATAGGAATGAATGATTCCCTGGTTATCAATAATTCTCGATTATTTCAACAAAATCTCTCTCTCTCTTTACTTGGTGACGAATTCAAAATGCCCATTGTGACTGGAGCACACGACCTGGACCCTTGTGTCCTTGTGCGACGGTGATCCTTGAATTGGGTGGGCAGTGCGTTCTAGCGGAGGAACGCGCTGCAGCCATCCGTGGAACCGCTAGAGTTTAGTGCTTCTTCAGCGGGTTGTTTCTTGCTGGCAGGGGCGGGCCTGGTAAGCACAGGCTTCCATTTGGCTTTTGGTCCGAGTCGAGTCAAGTCGCGTCCGTCCACACCAGACCGCGTAAACCAAACCACCAACTGCAAGGCAGCATCTTATCCCTCTTGAGCGGTTTCGCCTGGGGATTTTCATCTTGGTTTTTGGATATATCTATTTTATCCTATTGTCTATTATATCTGGACGTTATTCTTTTGATGTACAAGTTGTCTACTTGTCGCTCCGCTAGACACTACAACATCAACAAGAAAACAATCAACATCATCGTCACTTCTCCCGCCCTGGCCAAACCCAATTGTTTTTGCCCTTGTCTTCTGTCCTAGCTTCCTCGGCAGCCCGGATTTCCCGCCGCGCGGTCTCTGTCTAGGCCCTAGACCCCGTCACCCTTGGGGGGTCCATCCACCCTCCACTTCAGTTTGTCTACAGTACCAGTACAGGACACGGGAGAACTAACAAGGTCTTGTCTTTGGGGGGAATACCTACGCTCTTTTTTTTTTTCAAACCCTCGCCACGAAAATCTCATCACGGCCTCGGGTGCCATCGACATGACTCCGGACCGACCTCTAGGCGAGATCGCGCTCAATCCTAACCGTGTCACGCTCCCGCCGCCGTTCAAGACGGTCGATGCTCGACCCGACGCTACTACTGAGACAGCGACTGGAGCGCGACGAGGTGGGGATCTCGCGGCGCTGGGCCCGGCCGACGCGCTCTCGCGAGTCTCGCACCAGATTGCGTCGACAAGAACTCCAACGACTACTGCTGCTGCCGCTTCAATAGCGAAACCACCACCTGTTAAGGCTGTTGCTGCTGTCGCCGCCGCTACCATGCAGCAGCGCAATCCCTCCCTCGACCGTGACGATGGCTCAACACAGAGCCATCCCCTTTCGACTGCTGGCTCCCAGGACACCAACATGACCGCCTCGACCGATCCCGCATTCACGCCTCCTGCCAGCGATGCAGGAACCTGCGCGCCAGGTCCTTCGAGTCAGGACAGCCAGTTGCTGCAGCTCTCCGAGATTGCGGCCGCGCAGGATAGGATGGACACGGAGGCTTGGAGTTCACGGAAACGTATGGCCGACGGCGAGGTCAAGAGCAGAACGGATAGCCAGAGCCCTGTGAAGGGCCATTCTAGGAACCCGAGTGCTGTGAGTAGGACATCAGCGACGGGAGGATACATTGGAGAGGTACGTTGCTGCTATAAACGCGGTATACTTGGACCCGCGTTGAGATGCAGGTATCCCGCCTTGAACTACCTCGCGACTAACACGTTGCCTGCAGTTGTCCGCCGAATTGAAGACGCGTCTCTCTTATGCCATGATCAAGGTTAACCACGGCTGGCAAGCCAACTCTTTGGAAGAAGTTGAAACCCTTGCTTCTCACGCTGCATCACCGACATCTAGCACCTCTACCGTCCACCGCCGCCAGGGTTCCTCGGCAAGTCCTCGAATACGCCTCAATGCCGCGCCCTCTTCTTCAGCTCCTCTACCATCCGATTCTTCTCGCCAGCGTCGAAAATCCAATTCACCTCCAAGCTCTTCATTACCTAAACCAACTCTTGCTCCTCCTGCTGCAATTCAACCCTCTCTCAACACGAATGTCCCTCGCTCGAACCCGCGCCGCAATTCTAACCCGCACCGTACTCCAACACTACTATCACATTCCCATTCCGCTTCCCCCCATACACCTGCTCAGCTCCCCACGTTACAGACTGGATCAAGATCTCGCACAACGGGTGACCCCATGCTCTTTTCACCGCATCAAAACGTTAGGGAACAAGATGCCATTGAGTCTCTACTCTTCATGAGTAGTCCGGGGAACTCGGCCAATCTGAAGCACGCCTTCTCACCAACGGGTTCCCCAGGACCAAACTTTGGTGCAGCCAGGCCATTGGTTCGTCATGCTTTGCCTTCAGGACCTAGGAAACCATTACCGTCATCACAACGGCATGCCCAACCAACCAGGAGGCCTGGCTTTGACAAGTCCCCTATGCCTCCACCTCCAGGTTCCCCAATGGATCTGGACTCACCGCAGCAATCTTATGGTACAGCAGGCAGGGGGACACCGAGGAGGCGTATGAATGGTGGTAGCAGCCATCTAAGGGGTGCACTGTCTTTGCCAAGTGGACTCGGTGGAGGAAATGGGACGGCAAGGAAAATGCTGCGGGACGAGGATATTGAGAGGATGCTTGATCAAGCGGCAGCTGAAGCGGCGGATAGTTCTGACGACGAGGAGATTCAGATTCCTCCACCGAGGCGAGGCGTGGCGGGTGTCATGCAGGCATAAGTTGGCTTGTTTCAACTGGATGAAGGGATCACGTCTTGGCTACAGCTTTGGGATTCGACACGGGGGGTGAAACAAAGGTCATCTATTCGACATGGCAGAAGTGGGCTTGTTGGAATTATCATACGGCTTGCTTGAGCCATGTCTGAGCATATCCCATGTCTCTTGGTTCGGATGGGGTGAGACCCAAGTTTCCCTTCAATAATGATGACGACTGAGGATTTGTCAAGCTGGATATAGGCGGGGATTTCTGTTGGGATATCTTTTGGGCTGGGGACAGAGGGATTTGGTATTAGTTTACTGGGAGCATCTTAATGGGGTTCATCTTGAATTTTTTCTGGGAGCGCACACACTGGAAAGGGGGGGTAGGCAAATTTTGCTGTTTGCGTTTTTTGCATGGAGACAACGAGACAAAGAAGGGACTTTGCATGTTTTGTTTCGTCTCCCGCGAAATCTTGGGGGATCTCGCGTTGGGAAAGTCGGCGTTTATTTTGGGCTCTTGTGGGTTTTTTACTCTATAGGATCGTGGAGGAGGATATGGGCAATGGTACGCTTCTATAGCGTCTCACATGGGGTATCACTACCATTTGCTACGTGACGATGCTGTCTCCTGTTTGGTAGGTTGTGGGTGACGCTAACTGGTGTTAAAGGTTGCTACACAAAAGAAAGAAGGCATTGTCTTGATGCTAAACTGAGCTAGGTTTCTATCCCAATACGATATGTTCAGCCCTATGGCATATTCATCTCTTGATTTCATACAAACGCCCAAGTTCCCAATCATATATCTTGTTCTCACTTATCGTACTTGTTATCATGACATCTCCTCTATCCACACTCTCCTGATAGTGCAGTCTTAGGATTTTTGACAAAGATCTTCTTCATTCTCTTAAGGCGGTCCTTACCAAGCTCTCCCTACATGTGAAGGCCTGATATACTCGGCAATACTAATAGCGATAGAGCTCACCGGCCTTGAAGACCCAGACACACTCCCGTGTACACCAAGGTAAGCACTCTGCCCTCGACTCTGCCTGCTGATGAGCGGATCAGCTCCACTCGTCCTATTGTATGTCGTCCTATGTTCCAATTCAGCCCACGCAGCCGCTGACCTCCGTGACCTTGTTTCCTGGTCTGCTGCAGCTTGTGCCAGAAAGACAGTGTAGTCATTGTCGCCATCGCTACTAGCTGCGATACTGCGTGAACGAGCTGTCAAAGCAGCGAGAGCTTGCTGCCGATGGTGTGAAGCTCCTTCTTCAGATTGCTCATCTTCTTCAACAGCTGCGATCCTGTTCCCGTTGGGTTCGCAGTTGAATGAACAGAGCGTCGTTTCGTCGGCTTCGATCATTACAGTTAACCTGTTGGAAGCCGTCTTGGAAAAGTCTGCCGCTGCATGACGTGGTACATAGGCTGCGCCTTCGTATCCCGGTGGAGAGGAAGCTTGAGCTGGAGTGTTGTCTTCAAAGTAGTTGGCAGAGGAGGCGGACCAGAAGCGTGAGGCTCGACGGGAGATGCGAGAGGCTGCAGTCGGAGATTCAGGCTATGTAAATGTGTCAGCTACACTATCATGACTTGTGATAGAGTGTCTTACCTCTTGGAAAGTTGCTTGTGGTTGTTCTTGAATCACTTGATCTTCATCATCAGATAATCGCTGCGAACTAGGACGACGAATAGAACTAAGCGAGAATCGACGAGTGATACTTGTAAGAAAGGATGACTTTCTAGGACTTTGGTCCGTCGGGACCGACTTGGAACGAATAGAACGACGAGGCTTCATATCTGTTAAATGCTTCTAACAAAAAAAAAAGTAAGACAAAAGAAGAGAATGAATGACTAGAAACAAAGAGAGAACTGAGACAAACCCACCCCGTTTATACATATCCATGTCCGTTGAAAGGATATAAGCTTTGGGCCCGGTCGATCCCGCTCGGTTGACCCTGCGTCTGTGACACGCCCCTGGACACTCACTCTTTAGGCACGCCACTTTCCCCTTTGGTCTGCATGGTGGCTAATCGGTTCACGGGGTTGATACTTTTGTTGGGCGCTATGGATATCACGCTTGGACGGTGTGATTGTGCTGTGTAGATTAGGGTCGTGCGAATCCGGTATCTGGTATTGAGTTGACCTCCAAGAATAGTTGCTGCGATTTGAGGAAAAAGATCAGCATGAAAGTATGATACACATGAGAAATTGCCACATGGCCTCCCGTCAGGACACAATCCGGCCCGAACATCTGAACCAAAGACTCGGGAGCATCCTCGCAGCATCATGGCTTCATCCACAGCTCTAGACTTCTTCAAAAACGGTCCTCGTGAATCCCTCTAGTCTGACGCCTCTCCAACTTCCACATCTGAGGGGGAGTGAAAGCTCTTTCTACTCCGTGGAAAAAGGAGTCCCTGGCCTAAGAGGGGGGAAAAGGTTGGCGCCGCGTGGTTGAATGCGGAAAGTGGGCTTAGACGGGAGGTGGAATGAGGAGATTATGGGGTTTGGGGAGGGGGTTTGAAAGGAGAGAGGTATGTGAATTGTACGTATGGGAAATATTGCGTGGCAAGGAGGGTATTGATACAGGTTTGCTATGCAGGAACATCTCCTGATCCATTCTCATGGCGGTCGACCTTCACCATCATATGTGTTAGTACCTGCATGACTTTGAGGCGATGATAAACGATCTTTCTTCAGGCCTCATCTCCCGGGATACTCCCATTGCTTCTCGAAGTCCTCTCTAGATCCATCACAGGCATTATCGACAGTCTCGACCTGATGGAACATATCCGCTACAGCCGTCCAAAAGCCATGATGTATTCAACATGAAAGCCCCATGGCTCAATCAGAACATTCCGAGCCTACTCAAATCAGGCTCGCCGCTCGCCATCAACATCAAGACTAGCCATCAGATCCTGGGAAAGCTTGACCTATCAACAAGGATCAACAGCGTTTCCATTCCTCGCTTAGACCGTCTAAACAAATGAAAAACGTGGTGTTTGCAGCCGAGTCTAGACCCACGCCACCAAGTTTCCGTTTCGAGGGGAGCTCCGAGATGCTAGTGGTGAGTCCGTCACCGGATTTATCCAAGGCTCTATCTCCTTCAACAGATGAATCATTTCTCTCTTCAGCTGATAATGTGATCGATTCATGATGATTGACGGTCAGAGTCTTGAATTAAATCACCAAGTCTTCAGAGTCATAAGACACGCGTTCATGGTGTCCTTGGAATGCGGGCGGAGCCACCCGAGTTGCCCACCAACACAGAGAGTTGCGATCGACGGTTATGGAATGGGTTTTGTCTTGCTGTCTACTATGCCAACTTGAGAACTTGGCCGGCACTTGTGGCCGACAAGCCGTTATTGGCATTCGACTGACGACTTGGCGAGTCGGCATTTACGAACTCCACAGAGTATTCTCGGCCATCATTGCCGCATAAACCATTCCTCCCTCACAAGGCCGATACCAACTTCCTTCTCGACATCTAACAAAAAGCCTGAAGCCACCTTCGTAGTCATGTTTCCAAGCGAAGAACACATGGACCGACAGCCACATCGGGGATTGTCACGCGTGACCTCAACGAACAGAAACAGCCAAAATGGAAGCACTACTTTGTTCTAGAAGGAATTGGCCCTCGTGCCTGATTCTGATCTAGACCTCAATACAATGGAGGTGGTGTTTGAGCTCGCCCAGACTACGCCATGTTTATACGACTTGAAACAGAGAGGCCGTAAGCAGGATCATGTGTAAACGCCCAAAGCCATTTCATTTTGGATGAATTAAGGCTTTGGATGAGGGATGGTGGGAGAGGAAAAGGCGACCCCTTGATACGCTTCTCTATCAATAACTTGAGATTTCGACAACTGGGAAAACTTGGCATATAACCACGATCATCATACTTATTAAGGAGGATCGGGCTGAGCATCTCCTAACATTGCATAAATTCCCGTGTTTTCTTGATCCCCCTTAGTACTTATACCGGCACTATTCCACCACCCCCACCGGTACTCCCGGCCCCTGCGTCCTTATCATCGGGTCTTGGCCCGGCATCATTGGTCTTTCTACCGGGCTTGTGTCCCCGACGGCGGCGACTTTTCTTGATTCCGTTAGGGGGGCCGGCCGGGACAGACTGCGGCCACATCTGAGACATGACAGCCTAAGTGAAGAAGTTAGCAGGAGGAAGCCATAATGGAGAAGAAAACTTGCCCGAAGGGTAGCGACCGTAGTGCCAGGACCAAACTCTACGACAGTGACGCCCGCCATGGAAACTGAAACATCATGTTAGCTTACAGCTCAGATATACCTAGACTAGGCATGTAAGTACTGTTCTGAGGGGCCGAACGACACTCCTCTGGGCGATGGATGCCCATTTTGTGGCAATGGGGGCACCGGTGAACCCTCCCAGCGCCGTTGGCAGTAGGAAGAGGAGCAACAGCGGCAGCAGGAGCGGCGGCGGTGGTCGAGGGATAAAAGGAGGTAGCAGCGGTCTGGGCCGGGGCAGAGATGGTGGGAGCGGCAGCGAGAGCGGGATTCGAGGAGGAGGTAACGGCCTCGGGGGGTGGAAAACTGTTGGGGCCGGAGTCCACGGGACCAGACTGAGCAAGAGCCCAGTTGCTGCTCGTCTTCCACTAAGTTATATATAAGTTCGTTGCTTTGTGGTCGAAGCCAGAGTGAATAAGAACTCACAGGTTCCATGTTGCTGGAAAGCAATAACAAGTCAGCAAGTCAACCCCGTTCATCACAAAGAAATACTCACATAAATGGGCCGCGTAGCGGGGAGAAGAGCTGAATAACTACCATAATCTCGAATTAGTGCTCTCAGAATGTGGAATTGCATGACTTGATAGATGAAAGGGGGCATGTATCAAAGCCAAGCGACAATGCGCGTGAGGGCGGCGGGCGCAAAACAACAAAACTGAACTCAAGGCGGGATACCACGCGCAAGGAAGAAGGAAGAACATCAGAGAAAAGGCTTAAACGAGAGCAAGCATGAGAAAACTGGTGGGCGTGCATCTAAACAGACGGGGGAAGGAGAGGAACTGGAACTTACAGAACGACGCTGGTGATGATGAGAGAGGAGGAAGGAAGGAAGAAGAGGAGGAGGGGAACGAGGAGTTTATCCGCATGAGACTCATCATAACCTCCTACTGGTCAAGCCACATGTTGCATGCGGTGCCAGCGTTGTTTCTTTCTTTTCTTTACCAGAACATCATCATAAGGGTCTTCAGGCAGGCCAGAGCGGGCGGCAGAGGCGGCACCAAGACTCGGTATCAGACAGAGAGAAACGGACGACGAGGCCATGAATTCGGATTGAAATTTGAACTAAAATGACTGAACAACGAGGCTATGGATTTAAATCTTTAATTCCAAGTTCGTCCAGTTCGTCGTTCAGCCAGAGTTCATGCCAATCGTTAGTTGTTCGCGATGTCGAATAGCCTGACCAGTTTTGGAACGAGATGAAAGTCACCCATTTGCCGACACACTCTATAGAATAGCGTCGTCAATTATTCGCTATATCTCCATCCCATAAACCAAGCCCTTTCGAAATCTCAGTTTCGGGGAGAAGCCGTGGTTCTCTTTGTCCATCTCGCTGACAACTCACCTAGGGCCCTGTCTGGGCTTGAACCTCGTTCAACTGAGAGAACATCTTTCAAATTTGAATGAGTGTAAGAAAATACAGTCTTGGGTAGTGCACGCATTTCCTCAAAGTGTTGGTGATATCGCCAACTATAGGGTTGGCTCTAGTCACGGGAAGGCAGGCGAAAGAAGGCATACACTATTTTAGAGATTGGTGTTTCACGAACGGCGCTTTGTTGAGCGTTTGGGCTACAGTGTAATCAGAAAGGCTTTCAAATCCAGCTATCGGCAAAAAATCGCGAGTGGAAAGAGAGCGATGAGGCATCATTTCGTCTCAGACTACTTTCACATGTTGCATCGTTTAGATTTAGGAGTGGTGTCTGGTGCTCGGAAACTGCATCTGGTATTGTTCAAGGTGAAATGACAATAGCCCAACCTCAAGGGCCTTTCTAGATTCCATGACAAGCTCTAATTCGAGACGAATGAAAGAAACTCACTGTTCTGGTCGTCAAGAGACCCATGCTGGTGAAAGACACGATGCGAAGTTGCGCCACCCGCTTTCATGAAATCATCGGGACAACGTGGCCGAGTGGTTAAGGCGATGCCCTGCTATCCTGCATATCTAGGCATTGTGTTCGCACGCGTAGGTTCGAATCCTGCCGTTGTCGATTGTTTTTTGCCCTTTCAAAGAATTCTTTTGTTCTCAAGTGTTGATGGGGATTTTAATGTTTTTTTTTTTTTTTTTTTTTTTGTTTTTTTTTTTTTTTTTTTCTTTTTTTTTTTTTTTTTTTTTTTTTTTTTTTTTCTTTTTTCGTCCACGTCAGTAGTTCTCACCACTGGGTCCTGTAGTTAATGCGGGCTTGTTCAAGAGAAAAGAGAGCCCATCATGATAGCTCGTCATCCAGACCCAACCAAGCGGCCTGGGCTTGCTCTAGTTTCGCGTCACGCTCAACGGGTTTACCTCTTCCGGTACACCGTCGCCTGTCTCCCCACGACGACCCCTATTGTCTAGGATAGATATCCATGTCATGGGGTGTCTTGGTCTTGGGGGATCAGCCAGAGACAACAACATGTCGCAATTCGTATCTGTATCTGTGGCTGGTGGTAGGTAGCCTTGTGCGATAAGTCACATCCAAACATGCAACACACAGGCCCAGCGATGTCATGCTGTTTCTCCTCCAGCCCCTACCCATCTCGCCTCATCTGCCTCCTTTTTTCCCCACGGCGTATGGTGTTTCGTCCCCCTACATTTCATCAATTTACTGCGTTACCGTAATCGGAGATCATTCTCATCATATGAAAAGCCACGATACCCCTCCCCCCTTGCTGCGGCCGGCCCACCCTACCGGGTTCGAAGAGATTGGCATGGAGATGAGATGGGCTCTAGATGGACAAATAACAAGTCGCACAGCTGGCTCACACCCCTCCCTCTCTCTCTCTCAACCCTAGCCCTTGTTCTGCTGCTGCACCGTAAACCTTGATTTTTAGAATGGAAAAAGTGCAAGCATTTTGCGAAACGAGGCTAGGGCAGATTGTGTATCCAAACTACCGTAATTGTCTTGCGCTGCGCGGCGCGGCTATTTCAGCTGCACAAAATAGTGTTCTTGCCTCTTTTGATAGTGTCTTTTTCTTGTTTTCTCTTTTCGCTTTTGCAAGGTTGATATTGTTTTCGTATCTGATCGAAATTAATCTGGAAATTTGAAGACAAGAAAATCTCACCCCTTTTTTTTTCTTTCACTCTAGCTCTTTGATATCGCCTTTTTACGTCTGGCGCGGCGGCGGACGCGGGAACGGGCGGCTAACTCTGGGGCCGTGTGGCCGTTCCCGCGCGTGCTTTTGCTTTTTGGCCTTGTCAGAGAACGGAGAACCTTGTGAGTTTTTTGGGGAGCCATTTATTTTTCTTTTCTTTTTGGTACTGCTATTTCGGATTTGCCCCGAGCGTTTTTTTACCACCTGGATGGAAAATTTCCTTATTTCCCTCATGGGGCCAGCAAGCCGCCGGTGGTCGGGAGAGAAACGGGCACTAAACAAGACTCGACGTGGGATTTTGACAGCTTGCGTGGGAAGATCTTTTGTAGGGCAGGACGGAATGGGGGGCACGGGACGGGACAAAAGGGTTGGGAAAGCGTGGGATAGTGGTTTCGCACTGGGGGCCCGGGTTTGATCACGCCTTACAGAGGACGACACGCGCGGGATGCGAAATGGTCTAGGCTGATGAGGGAACCCGTTGAGATGGATGAACAGGAGTTCGCAGGAGAAGAGGGAACTGTGCGCTTGCGCTTGCGGATGCTGCATCCGCAGGATGGACATTGATTGCCAAGCCACGGCAAGGATGAGAGAGAGCATGTTCGTTGTTTCAATAGTTTGCTATTTGAGTTTTAATTCACGTGAAGTTTATTTCAGCTGATCATGATAAAAACAGGGGGGTGAATGTGTGCTTTGATGCTCAAAATCTGATGAGTATTCCTCCGTATCACAGTGTAGTTGCCCAACCGACACCACCACTTCAGAACTCCCCCCGTGAACCCGTCAGCTTGGGTCGAAATGATGTGTAGCACCCCTTCCCACGCTGCTGGGTCACCACCATACCATGTTCCATCCCGCTTCCGAAAGTCAAAGCTAGAGGATGATGAGCCGCTCCTCGTTCGTGGGAATATATCCCGCAATCTGGGCGCGCTTGTAATCATCCTGTGTGCCCCCTAAGATCCAGCCTCTCCCTTGGAGCTGGCTCGTGGGACGAACCCCCCGTGGCGATGGCGTCGTCTGCTGCTACTGCAATTCGATCGATAAAGCAAGACAGACTGGGAAGGGGAAAACAACAAAAAGCAAAAAAGGGGGGAAACACACGGGTGTGCTAGAGGGCAGCGCCGCCCAGCGAACCCAGCAGGATGGGTTGCAGAGTCTGAGCGTACAGCAAATCCCATCTCAGGGGGGGCGGGATTATTTGGTTTTTCCTTGGGTAGGATGGAGATTTCCCTTCCAGCTCCTTGGTTACATCTTTTTTAACACACAGACGTTGGCCGGGTTGTTATCCCCCCCCTTCCCCCCTCCCCTCCCTCTGTGGCTGCTGCCCTGAGCCACACAGAAGACGGCCTTTAGGAGCGGTTCGTCCCTCCAGAACGGCACGAGGCGCACGGCAGAGGCAGACCAAGAGAGAGAGGGGGCGGACCACGCCGGGGACCTTGCCCTCTCTCTGCCCTCTCACGGCGCTGCACTCTGGTCGCACCTAATCTCCCAGGCCGACGGAGCGGAGAGGGTGAGATCGATCGCTCAGAGGACGACACTACTGTAACCACACAGACCTTTGGACCACGGCCCGACGAGACGGATGAGCTTGCCCACTTGTCTCGTCTCGTTCAACGACTCGGATCGTTTTGCACGAGCAGGCACATTACGTACGCACAGGCATTCTGACGTTGTTGCTGTTCAGCTGCTGTGTGCATTGCGATAGGTACTTCACTCTCATCAATGCGTGTACACCAATCTTATCAACAACCGGCCCAAGAAAAATAATACCCGGTGGGGTCGCCGACCTTAAAGATGATAGATCTCATCGCTCAGACGCGGCGCAGTGTTTCATAGAGATCCGGTCCATGACTCGTCCGTGCTCCGTTTGAAAGACAAACAGCATGAGACCATCACCAGCTGAAAAAAGAAGAGGGTGGGTTCAAACCCCTCCCTCCATCATCGACGGGTTGCTGCTGGATCTGGCAGCGGGGGGGAGGGGTTTCTTTTTGACAGAGAGCAAAAGAGGGCTGCCCTCGATGATGCATCTCGAGTGCCATGTCCATCTCATCGGGGAGGCCTGCGAGATCTCACTCTCGAGTACGTCTCTCTCCCCCCTGCCCCGCATCTCATCGACGATCATGGGTCACCACCAACCAACCAAATCCACATTCAAGATCCCCTCTCCGAAAAGAGACGGCAAGACACACAGAGAGAATGACGAGTCGCGTTGAGAAAAAGAATCTGCCACCGCATGTGATGAGGGAGTGCGTTTGTGATGGAACATCCTCCCCCAACCCACACGTGCTCTCAAAGCAAGCAAGCGAACACACACACACGGCACAAAAAGAAACAACAGGAGGAAAAATCTGATTGTCTCTGATGCACACCATAGTCCACCCAGAGACATGGATGCGCCATCTCCAGCCCTTTTTACACCACCACAAACGAGACGGACAAAAAGGTCGAATCGCGATTCAAACACCCCAAGTCATGGCTGAATCCCCCTGGTCCATGGATGAAGCGTCTCTAGAGTGAAAAAAATCAGAGGCCAATGGGATCACAAAGAAGCCTTCTCGTCTCTTCTCTCATCCTCATCAACCGCGACCAACGGGGGGGAACTAATGCTGCTGCTAAATTCTGCTACAGTGACTACTGTTCAGCTCTTCTTCTCTCTATCACTTCTCACATTCCCAGGAGATGCTTGGGAGGGGATTTTTGAGCAAGGAGGGGCGTATGTCTCTTGGTCAAACGAAAAAAAAAAAGAGTACATGAAATCGAGGGATCAGGCATGTTTGCGATGGTGGCTTCCACGCCGCAGTCCTGTGATGGGATGCGATGACCCGATTCAGGTTTTATTCCCATCGGCTCGACATCGACAGCGTGTCAGCCAATTGATCGAGACAGGATGGAAATCCTGAAAAGCCTCCTTTTTCTGCTTTTCTACTTTTCCCCATGTCAAACGGACTCTTACGCGGGTCTTGGCAGGGCGAATGTGCGGCACGGCCATGACCTATGGGGCGAGAAAAAGGGCAACTCTCACGATAGGATAGGACCGCAGCAGCAGCACTTGACCCAACTCCATGGTAACGATCCCAGGCAAAGAGGCGACACACACACACACACACAGCACCAGGGGATGATGTGCAGCACCGCCTGCTCTCTCTTGTCTCTGCGAGCGCTCATCTTTTCCCTGTCACAAGCGGAAGGCGGATGATATCCCATCCGGCGCTGTCCCAAAGGGTCCAGCCTCTCACCGAAAAGGAACCCCCCCTGGTACCTTTGGCAAGATGCGCAAGTCCTCTTTTTTTTGTGAGATGCGACAAAAGAGAGAGAAAGCCGGGCCGCTACTCAAGCATGGGAGGGAGTGCCCGAAAAGCGTCGGTGACCTTTCATCCATCCTTACCTGCTTCCGACGTCGATGTGATGCAAGATGAAGGCTCTTGGATGTCGGGCGACCAAGTGCGTCCCGGGACGCAAGGGGGGTTGATGGTGTGTACCGGGGCCCGGAAGAGAGAGGCCATGTGCAGACGAGCAAGCCACTAGAAGTGAAGGGAAAAGACGACAAGCGAAGGAGAAGGAAGATGCTGACAGCGTCTCGGCTCGGTCACGGATTCAGACTCTGATGGTTGGTCTCTGACACTTCTTCTTGATAGTGGTTGTCGTTTGTTGTTTGCTTTCTTTTTCGGTTCCAACGCTGCGGCGGCCGATGGGTGCTGTGGCTTTTCGCGCCAAACAGACGGGAGCCCACTGGTGCCTTTCTCCCCCCCTCCAAGACCGGATGCAAGATTCGATTGTGGAGGTGCGTTTTTGGAGCTTGTGGGAGACGTCGGCCCCATCGAACCAGGGTCTGAGCAGGTGTCGAGGTGACATCGTTCCCACCGAGAGAATGTCGTCCCCGCCCTCTTCGATGGTCACTCGGTCCCCTGCGTCTGCAGAGTCCAAGTCCACAGTCCAGTCCAGTCCAGCCTGGGTAGGCATAGGCGTGCCCCGGCCCACGCCTCACCTCAACTCGACGCAGTACGCCGAGGCTGTGAGCCGTGATAATGCGATATGCGATATCTCCTCTTGTCTCTTTTGAAATCGCATGGTTCAAACGACCTCGATTCTCACTACCCATGTCTTGATCCGCCCATCTCGTCGGGATCAGAGTAGGATAGAGTGGAAGCCCAACGTCCTCCTCCTACTCGCTCGTCCACTTCGGCCTTCCTCTTCCAGCCTCGAATACGGATACCCCGTCAACAGGATCGCAAGGCAAGGTCTTGTGCCCCTGGAAATCTCCAAGGGGAGGGGAGGGGGAGGAGGCCGGCAAATGGCCAGGAACCTGAACAGCCGTTGTCCTCGCCCGAGAACTCGGGATCCGGGGAGTTCTGGGCGAAGGAAGGAGGCCGGCCGGCCGCACAGTTTGGGCCTGAGCTATCAATATTTCGGCTCGTCCCGTCTCTCAATTCGCAAGCTCTGCCTCTTGCGGTCCGGCACGGTGCCTCTTTGGGGCCTGACCATCCGGTGACAGCATTCCTTTGCCGAAAGTCTGTCGGCTATTCTTGGGAATGGGGATGGGGATGAGGAACTGGGACCATTCAACGTCCCGGTTGATTACTTACTTCTCGTCCCTTGCCCTAAACTCTACCTTATGCGAAGAAGAATTGCAACTGTGAGTGATCATGCTCTTCTCGCTTGACCATGCTCCATCATGGATGCTTCGGCGCTACCTCACATCGATCGGGAGCGAGCGCCCTCCATCACAAGGCCGCGATATCCTAGTAGGTATTCCCTCTTGAGGGAACCTGAACCGCGGATCCAACCATGCTCACAGTCACAGTGGGGACCCTTCCATCTTTACTCCTTCAACCTCTGCCGGATGAGTTCCTGATTGATACTCTCAAAAGTCAGGTCAGGTCAAGGGCAGGCGAGAATTCCGCCGTGGGACTTGAGCATGGGGACTACATGCCTTGCTCCTCGCTCTCGTACAGGACAGAGGAAGACGCACGACGCTCAACGACATGCAGGTCCTTCACTCAACATTGCCGGGTTTGCTTGGGCCAAGCGGACAAGTTCTGGAGCAGAGAGTCGTCGAAGTCGGCGCTTACCTGCCATGCCGTTTGCGTCATGGATCGCATCAACGGCGCAGAAAAGTTTCTCGCCGCTTGCTTGCAGCCCCTGATACGGGCCTCTCCTTGGGCCTGGGGATGAGCTCGTCAGCTTGCCAGCCCCCTTTACTGGCTGGGGTGACCTTGTTGCGGGACTTGAAGACGAGCTCTGCGATAGTTCGCAGCTCATGGACTGAAGCTGGCGGACGGAAACTTCTTAGTTGAGGAACACGTATAAGCAGAGACGGGGCAAAGAGAGGTTGGGAATATCCATCTAGTCTCCTCTACTTCTGGTCTGTGCTGTGCGTTACACTGACGTCCAGCTCAGCAAGGGCACTCGGACCCGAGAGAGAGCCTTTCACCCCGATTTCTCTTCTCTTCTCTTGTCTACCTCTACGTGCGGGTGTGAATGGACTGATTCTCGTCATAGACTCAAAAGAGTCGGGACCTCAAGGGGGCATGTGCGTCTCCCCGGTGCGGCAAAGACCCTTGAGCTAGCAGGAGCTGAAGCTGGAGGAGGCGGGAATTGTGTCAAGCCCGGGTCTGGAAGAAAAGAGGGGAAAATAACTAAAGTCGGAGAAAAATTCTACGGCCGTTTTTCGAAGTCCTGGGGTATATCGCGTGGCAGGGTAAGGGGCGGCTACGATGCGGATGTAACGGGTTCGTCTGGTGTAGCAGAAAAGAAGAGCGGAGAAGATCGGAAGAGGCTCAGGCAATCTGTGGTGTGACTCTCTACTGGGCGTCGGGATTTTGAGGGTTCAAGGGGAGGAGGGGAGGGGGGGTGTTGAGAGTCAAAAAAAAAACTGGTCAATAATTGAACTGTCCCTTAAACATAGCGGATGGTGCCGCCGAAGAGTCAAGTCGCGATGCATGTCATCTCCAATTGACGGATCACAGGACGTATACAGTGCAAGACTGCCCCGATCCCATGTATAACCTGCAAATCTCTATATCCCTCACACCCTCATGCTCTCGACCTCATGCAAGCTTACCCACTGGCCAGCTGTACACGCAATCGC